>JAATLQ010025239.1:2978-40369 GCA_013421005.1 Heliconius erato x Heliconius himera
ATTAATCAAGATGCCTCAACAGTTTGGACGTAGGATTTTTTTTTCATTTCACGATTTTTATCCATACCTGTATTTCGTGTGACGCGATTACGTATAGATCCCAATAACATAAACACTTACTACTACAAAAATACTACTAAAGGTTAAACAACTTTGAACTTTATCGCCAATACATACGACTCGATTTCGAAATGAGGCGTGTGCGGCGGTGTTCCTTTGATAGGTTTATGTGTGCGTGCACCATCCTTACAAATGGCGTTTTGTTTTAAAATGACAATTTTATTATTATTTTGTTTGAAAAAAAACTTTTTCATTTTTGGGAATTTATTTTTTTCTGAATTATATTAGGCTTTTATAGAGTAGTTAAAACTGTGGTTTCATTTAATGTGGTGCTGACACTTCCACCCTGTACATTACAATTATGTTATACAATCATGAGTATGTAAAATTTTACTTTCAAACAACTATAATAATTAAATATACTTCGGTATATTCGTAGTCGTTATTTTCAAGTATAGTTAAAAATAAAATCGGCGAGGCAAAACGCGGCATTGAGTTCCACCACTCAACACGCAATGCCTCCAGAATTTGGCGGAAAGTGGGGAACGGAGCATATTAACACTAGGTTCCCTCAGCCTACCCTGCTGTGTACGGAATACAGCGTGAAGCTGATTTTATTTTTAACCATACTTGAAAATAACGCCTATTATAGATGTTAATTGATGCGGGAATACCTCGCAAATCACGATGAAACACTTAAATAATGACAATATCAAAAAAATATATTTCTTTCAGTTATTTACGTTGGTTAAACTGTAAAAAATATATATAATCGTTCGATTTGATTGATTTACGTGACATTCACACACAACACCGTGAAATATTGGCAATTTCTTTGTTTTCCAAGATTACTCGTGTATCGTTAATGTATTATATAATAATGCTTTTGAAATACTTTTTTTTCAGCTTCACGCTGTACCTCGTATGTATTATAGATAAATATTTAATATTTTCATACCTTAATACCTCGGAATTTGGCGGAAAGTGGAGCATAGAAGTGTCTTAATGGGAACTGATTACGTAGTGTCTTAACACTACGTTCCCAGGCTTCCTTTGCATACCCAACTGCTAAAAAAGTTATATAAAACCTTCAAATATAAGTTCAATGATGGAGATTGAACCAGACCAGAGATTGTCAGGTCTTGTAACTTGGTTCAATCAAAACGAACAGATACATAATAAACGAATTAGGCCACAGGATGCGACTTATTTAGATTATCACTGCAGTGGGACTTCAAGATACAACGTATTGTGTTGATTGATATGTACTTTGTATGGAAATGTTAAAATAAAAAAAAACACTATGTATGGAAATATATGGAAATGTTAAAATAAAAAAAGAAGATACTAGATCTTCTCGTTAGATTTAGGTTCTATCTACTAGAGTAGTAAACATAACTGTTAGAATATAGAAATAAATATAAATTATGAACAGTAATTAACTTAAAGTAAACTTTGATAAAATCTAATCTTTTAAACTTATACCAAATATGTTGATGATTGTCTTATTAAAACGTCTTTTTGCACTCTAATAATACATCAGCTTCACGCTGTTTTGAGGCCAGTCTCAAAGTGCGACTGCAAAATCGATTGGTTGTTGGTTCGATTCTCACTCGAGGACATGAAATATTTATTTAAATTTATATTTTCATTTCTTCGCTGTGGTATCGAGGTGAAGCGCGGAGTTGATTGCCGCCACTCAACACGCAATGCCTCCAGATTTCGGCGTAAAGTGGAGTGTCTTAACACTAGGTTCCCTCTGCCTACCCTGCTGTGTGCGGGATACAGCGTGAAGCTGATCCACTTTAATAATAAATATTAAAATATAAATATGTTATAACTTTTACATTATTAACAACTCATATTATTAATAAAGAAAGAAAGCCGTTAAAAGGAATTAATGGCATACGACCATCAGCCACGGGATACTCATAAATAATATAAATATAATGAGGTCATCACTAGAAAAATTACAGTGAATAAACCCAGTGATATTTTTGGCTATCAGTATTTTGTTTATCATTATTAATATGTATTTATTGCAGTAATAAAGCGTTCCGAGATGGATTATTATACTTAGTAATTAGCATATAAAAATAGAAGGTAGCGTTTTCAACTCCGTTTAGGGTGACTTATTCTCAAAAAAAAATGATGTTGAAATCCATTTAAACTGCATACAGCATCTGACTCTAAACTAACGGTTACGAGTCAATTCCCACTTGAGGGTACTAGTTATTTGCGTTTCCTCACCCTGGTAATAAGACAAAGCCCGGCGTTAAGTTCCACTACTCAACACAAAATGATCACTATACCTATATCGGGATACAGGTAAATTTATAAAAGAATGATTATTTCCAAGCCAACAATTTATTTATAGTATACTTTCCATAAAATCTCGTTTTATTAAAAGGAAAATAAATAAGGAGATTTCTTAGAAATGTTCTGGCGCCACGAATAACTTTCTCATTAGTGCCGCGTGTGTAATTATAGCGATTATGGGTACGGATTTAGCGCTTTGCGGTATATTATGTATAATTAGACCGGCTGTGTTAGGGCTTACCTTTTATCTTATCTTTTTTCTTATCTATAGCCATCTATAATACGCAAATAGACATTGCGATAGTTATACATTATAAAAATTATTAATATTAGCTTTTTTTGCGTATGTAGTCAAGAGTGGCCTGTAAACACGATGGTTATGGGTTTGACCCCAGTCGATGTAATTAATTATTTGCAGCATTGAATTTCGTCCCGCAACATGCCTTTCATTGAGTGTCCCAACATTAGGTTCCCATTATCAGAACCTAACTAAACTTTAACCGAACTATCCTTTCTAATAAAAATCCTTTCCAATCAGCGGAATCGGTTGGCGTGATATTGAATTATTTGTCCATTTGTCGCCTATATAACTAATGCAAATTTAAGACTTATGTGATTTTCTCAAATCCCATTGTCAGAAATGGACTAAAATTGAAATGGGACCACACGGAAAGCACTTGCTTTCAAATAAAATAAATCATCAAATCAAAAGTTTTGAAGTAACAAACGTAAAAAACAGTCGAATTTATAACCTTCTTTTCTTACAGAAGTCGGTTAAAAATAAGAGAAAAGATAAGAAAGTAAAGAAGTTTTTCTGTTTTCTATAAAACAATATACAATATACATCAACATGCAATATTGTTAACAAATAAATCAAATATAGGTACATATATAGTGGATATTTTATTACATACAACATATATTTATTTTACGAATTTAGAAAGTTGACCTACAATTATCTATCAAATTACATATTTTATCAAAAATATGAGAAATAATGTTAGTCACAAATGGATGACTGTTCACATATGTTTTTACTTCCATTGTTTTATAAATAAATATTGCGGTTTTTTTTATCAAAATGATTATAGATATACCTACTCTGTACAGGAAAACTATTTTTTTATTCCCCGACCTTACATTTTGTAGGGCAGTTAAGGGAGTTACAATAAAGAAATCCCAATGTTGTATATAATATTGGCTGACCCAGACACCTTGGATGCCTTTGGCGAGTGCCTAACTGACAATATCCATGTGGCTTTTCTTCTTATCATACCAAGCATGAGTAGGCAAATGGGAACTTAGTGTTAAGACACTCCGCCGCGTTTCGCCTCAGTACCAGCATCGACACACATCCTATCGCGTTACAGTCACACGCTTGTACTCCAGCGCCACGACTGGCCTCTAAACTTTAAAAAAATATTTTGAATTGGACATACCTATGTATTTATGTATGTATGTGTGTATGTATCATGTATGTATGTGTGTGTATTTATGTTATATCACTATCAAGAAAATATGCGGCAATACGCTTTGATTTAGGAATTAGTAATAAAATCATAAAGTAACTAATAAAATAATAATCATAATAATAACAACATGGCTATAAAATTATAACGGTTTCAAGTGCATTTTGATTGTGTATATACTTCACTTTAATTCACTTGACTTCACTTTATTTGTTATATTAGAATATTAGGTATTTGCTTGAGAATGTCTTGGTGCGGTTCAAACGTGGAAACTGATTTTTTTTATTTTTATTCATTATGTAAGTATAGCGCACACTAGTGTTAAAACACTCTGCTCCCCTCTTTCCGATTGCGTGTTGAGTGCTGGAACTCAACGTCGCGCTTTGCCTCGACACCAGGGCGAAGAAAATAAATATTAAATATTTCATTTCTTCAAGCGGGAATTGAACTAAAAACCCGTCGCGCTTACCTCAACAATAAAAAAAAATCTCTTCCATTATAAACGAAAAATAAGTAAATATATTAAAAAAAACTTTATTTAAAGACGCCCCTCGAAATTTAATTCTGTGTAAATATAAACGTCCACGTGGTTACAAAAAACAAGATGGCATGCGATGCTAATTAAATTGGCTTATCTTGACAGCAACAAATGAAGGCCAGTTTATCCTGCACGAACAAGTGACTCAATCCACTCGCAAAATGTGCGTAAATTTTTTATGATAAATACTCAAAATTGATAACATTTTTTATGCCTTAAACGTGTTGCCTTTTTTTCAGCTTCGAGCTGTATTCCGCAAATAGTAGGGTAGGCAGAGGGACAGATAGAGGGTTTAAGACATTTCGTTCCCTATTAAGATCCCCAAATTCCGCCGAATTCTTCAGGAGTTGTGTGTTGACAGGCGGAAATCAACACCGCTTCATTAGATATAAGTAAAATAATAAATATTGGCGCAGGGGCACAAAGTGTGATTGTAAAACCGACTGGTTGTGAGTCCGATCCCCACTAGAGGAGATGAAATATTTACTTAAATTTATATTTCCATTTCTTCGCTCTGGTGTCGAGGCAAAGCGCGGCGTTGAGTTCTGCCACTCAACACGCAATGTCTCCAGAATCCGGCAGAAAGAGGGGAACGGAGTGTCTTAACACTAGATTCCCTCTGCCTACCCTGCTGTGTGCGGGATACAGCGTGAAGCTGATAGATATAAGTAGAAATAAGTATATATTTTTTCCTACAGTTCGATTTAGCGAAAAACTAAATAAATCTTTCAATTACTATTCCACTCAAGGAACAAAAAAGTAACGTAAAAAGCTCACCTACTCATTTCTAAAATATGCTTCATAATAGTATGTCGTTCCACGTTAACCTGTCAATATGCTATATTTAGCTATAACTGTACACAGTTGTAACGCAAGGCGTCAGTCCCCTGCTTACACCGTCAGACTCGTGGGAAACGCTATATTTATACAGCGTTAAACTACGAGTTTTTGTTTTTATGTACTTCCCTTATTATATTTTGTCGTCAAAAAGAATTTACCAAGAGAATAGAAGAATTTAAAGACACCAGTCGTGGCGCAGTGACACAAAGTGTGACTGTAACACCGACTGGTTGTGGATTCGATCCCCACTCGAGGAGATGAAATATTTACTTAAATTTATATTTCCATATCTTCGCTCTGGTGTCGAGGACAAGCGCGGCGCTGAGTTCTGCCACTCAACACACAATGTCTCCAGAATTCGGCAGAAATAGGGGAACGGAGTGTCTTAACACTAGGTTCCCTCTGCCTGCAGTATGCGGGATACAGTGTGAACTTGATTAGATTTAATTTACATACATTGTGGTAAATGAACTTATTTTATTAATCTATATTATTTTAACAAATCTATACCAAAATCTAATGACGTTAAGTGCTAAAGCCAACAATATTCTCAGTAATAATGTAGGAAAATTCCGGTACTTGAAGTCAATGCACCGCGGTCCACGATCGATTGTTCCGATCTTGATTGGTGGAAAACCCCGTTTTTTGACGAACAATAAGTTCACACGCTAAATTATAACTGTCGAATTTAGTTTCACAGAATTCTATAATTACTTGGTTTTCGTATCTATATAATATGATAAATTGGTTTAACGCAGTCATGTCGCAGTTCCACAGCTTAACTCTATGGGTCGCATTGGTATGGTATGGGTCACATTTTGAACATTTATTCAAAAACTACTATTACAATTATCACCAAACTACTTCGCTGGTCAATCACCGTGCTTCACAACGTTCCTGCAAGATTTCAGAGCTGTAGGTTTAACAGTCTATATCAATGAGACAATGATTTTGTCATATCACATAGTATATATTTGTTAAAATTAATATAATGTGTATAATGTAGTGATTTATAAACAAAGAAAAAATATCAAATTTAAATCATCTTTATAAATGCATAATTTTATATTAAGGCGAATTGGATAACAACTGATTCCTTGATCTATTACGAACAACCATTCAAAAAATAACAACCAATTTAATTATAATTGATAGAAAAAAAAATCAATTTACATCGTCAACCGCTGTTATTAATATCTTATTAAACTAGTACGTATTACAGCAAAAAATAAACGACTATAGGTTTATCGGCCCGCATTCTGTTACATATTACAGAGTTTACCGCATCCAGCATCCAGGTATTAAATTAAGAAAAAAACCACACGGTGGCGCCCGTCGCGAATACCGTCTACGCCTATAGGTACTACCGTCGGGGGTAGGCTATATACGCGTTATAGTTAGTCAATGCATTCCTATCTTGTCTATTTATAGTGGTGTATTTATATCATCGGTGTTAACTTAGTTCGTGAGTTATTTCTGTTTGATCGTTTAAAATAGTTTTCTAGTGATCCTGCTAAGATTGCTTTATTATGAATTTATTATAGCAAATTATGGCGCAGAAAATGCAATGTATCTAGAATTGGGCGGAATGTGGTGAACGGAGTGTCTTAACACTAGGTTCCCTCTGCCTACCCTGCTGTGTGCGGGAAACAGCGTGACGTTAAAATAAACGTCAGGCAAATAAAAAAAATAACAATTTAAAAACATTTATAAAAAATCAAATTTTGTTTCTTCCTGTGAACTGTAAATGCAGTAGTTTATATTCAAATAATATTTTTAAAAAATTAAAAGAATATTAAATTAAAAAAAACCGTGATCGTGATTGGTAAAGGATTACAATTAAGAAAAATAATAATTAATTCTCCTACATAAATTATCTTTTCCGTTAAATATTAAAAATATATATTTAGTCTTTATTTGTAACTATAAAATATTTATTTAGAAAACGTATAAGCAATTCGTTGCGTGCTTAGTGGTCGGAGCGCCTGATCGGTTTCCAGGAGGCGCGGGTTCGAGTCCCGCTGCGTTCAAATTTTTATACGTTTTCTGAATAAGTATTTTTCTTTCCTAAGTGTGGAATAACACTTTAAAAATGTTTAAAAATATAAAATATTTGTCAACAGAACGGCCTCCTCTCCTCTCTGCCCTACCTCGGCAAGTACCTGTGCGCGCTGGCGTCGTCCGTACTAGCTGACTCTCTCCGTCGCACCGGCCGCCTCTCTACTACGACAGCACGGAAACTTTTCACTGGACTCGCTGTTGGATTACCTGGTAAAATTTTTGAGATTACCCAGTAATATTGGTAAAATTTACCAGTACTAAAAATTAATATACATTTGTATTAATTGATACTTTTTTAAAGAGCTACGTATATAATTTATATAATGTAGAGAAAAACCAATAATAACATAATTTGATTTTGCGCCATTTATTTTTATTATTTTAATATACAACATCTTTATTTATAAAAAAATATATTGATACATTCAATATTTATTTGTTGCCAGGTATAATGATGATAGCCCAAGCTTTCTTCGGGCACGACAGGATCTGGTCGATCGCGATCTTCACCTTCGCTCTGACTATAAACGGCGCGGTGACAGCCGGATACCTTGGAAACGGATTGGATATTGCACCTAAATTCAGTGGTAAGCTTACTTTTATGGCTTAGGTTATAGTACGATCGATGAGTCGTGGCCACCTCCAAGTTAGCTGTAGACGGCTATTTAGACTTGATTTTTTTGTTTTGATTTTTGCTCCATGAGTGCACAGTCCGCAAAGTTTGGAAACCTTGCCGTGTGATTCCGGCCTAGAATAGGATCATCCTGGTGCTGGTGGTGTCGTGAGGGCGACTAAAGTACGTGTGGTAGAGTCACGTCACGTATGGGCAGACTCGACCGGATCATTACCACCCCCGGCATTTAAAACCGGCGTCAAGTAGTGGCTTTACGGGCTCCGGCGCCCAACATACCTCAAAAACCGGCAACGCACCTGTAGCTCCTCTGGTGTTGCACGGGGCCGTGGGCGGCGGTAGTCACTTACCAGCAGGTGACCCGAACGTGAGTTTGCCTTGTCTTTTCCATAAAAAAAAACCTAACTTCAGGGCGGCCACGACTTGTTGACATTACATTAGTAACTTGAATGATAAAATTTTCGTTTTTAACTAATTTATTAATAGTTAAAAATTGGTGGCTATTCGCTTTTTTGGCGTTTCAACGCAACAGACTTCTATATAATAAAATAGGTTTACATTTCCAGCAACCAAAAAAAAAAGTATTTTGTTATTGATTACTGCTCTCCTCTCCCGAGAGGTGGCTCACTCCACCTCTTTCCGCTCGCTCAGTCCTTTCCGCCTGATTATTTATAGGTGGAAATACAAGTAGTATGCAGCTACTCTTGCGAGTTCAACGTAGTCCTTAATAGGTCCGTTTTGTAGATTGTAGATTTGTATCGCCTGTAATAAACCTAATTTAGCATAAACTTAAGACCAACTGAAAATTTACTTTATTTATAGTACCCACGTAGTAATCGCGAAAACCAAAGATTAAACTAATTAAACATTTATATTGTTTACATTGTTTGTTTGAGGCCAGTCGTGGCGCAGGGGCACAAAGTGTGACTGTAAAACCGACTGGTTATGGGTTCGATCCCCACTCGAGGAGATGAAATATTTACTTAAATTTATATTTCCATTTCTTCGCTCTGGTATCGAGGACAAGCGCGGCGTTGAGTTCTGCCACTCAACACGTAATGCCTCCAGAATTCGGCAGAAAGTGGGGAACGGAGTGTCTTAACACTAGGTTTCCTCTGCCTATCCTGCTGTGTGCGGGATACAGCGTGAAGCTGTTGACATTGTTTGTTTGTCCCGCCATAATTTTTGTAATGCCTATATTTACAGGGCCTTGAAAGGCAAAAATATTTAAAGAAAGAAAATCAAATATTATAATCACTACCTTCATATAAATGTTTAAATTATAATTCTATGTACCTAATCTTCTTTCGTTTCATAATACTTATTGAATATATCGAAAAAAAAATTTGCAATTAGCAACATTTAAATCCTTTTTTTTTCGATAATTTTATTCTAATGTTCGACAGTCTTAAAATAGCACATAGATGTACAAAATTATTATAAAATTCAATATTTTTTATAATATTACAAATTTTATGAATAAATTTAAAGATTTTTTTTACGTAATTTATCTGTAATTCATTAATCCTTTTAATTTTTTTTTGGCCTTGCGTATAAATGTTATTAGTCAACGATATTATTAGTTTAGCGATTGCCATATATGCTAATGTTGAAGTGATAACAGCAAATATTTTACTAGATTCAGTTGGTATTATATTTCTTAGCCACTATTACGACGCAGTAATAAGGTGTTTTTAGTTAGTTTACACCTTCATACTTTATAAATTTAGAATCTATAGCGTCAATACGCTCAGTTCTACGCTTTCAGTTTGAATTTGTATTACCAAAATTAGAAAAAGAAAATACATCACCCTGAAGCGGGTATCGAACTCACTAATATCACTTAAACAGTAACAAGCTATAATAGCTGTGCTTTTTTTAGCTTAACGCTGTAACCCGCCTGTACCTAACATGGTAGGCAGAGGGTAGTCCCCCTTAAAACACTTCTGTTCCCCACTCTCCGTGGAGGCATTTTATATCTCCACATCTATCCAAGCAAAGAAATAAAAATCATTTAAATATAATCTTCCAGCATTTCAAACACCGTCATACTACTAAGTTGTAATATCTTTTTTTACATTTTTAGAATAATGTTTTTTTTACATAATATATAATATGATTATAATTAATTGAGGCCAGTCGTAGCCCAGTGGCACAAAGTGTGACTGTAAAACCGACTGGTTGTGGGTTCGGTACCACTCGAGGAGATGAAATATTTCCCTAAATTTATATTTCCATTTCTTCGCTCTGGTGTCGAGGTTAAGCGCGGCGTTGAGTTCTGCCACTCAACACGCAATGTCTCCAGAATTCGGCAGAAAGTGGGGAACGGAGTGTCTTAACACTCGGTTCCTTCTGCCTACCCTGTGTGCGGGATACAACGTGAAGCTGATTTTGATTTATTTTATTAATATACATAATATATATAAGATTGATTTTGTAACATTACGTTTTTTAGGAACTATCTTCGGTATTGCAAACACTCTTTCTTCGTTGTGCGGCTGGCTGTCTACTTTAATGGTTGGAGAATTAACTAAGCATAATGTAAGTTATGTTGACAATATTTCATTGAAAAGGGCATAAGTTTAGTACGTATGGTGGTTGTGGGTTCAAATCCTTCTCGGAAATATTAATTATATTCATAATTTAGTCAATTCTTTGTTCTTGCGAAGTTCTAGCGCTCTATTCACTATCTAAGAGAGCTAAATGCCTGTGTATGTACAAAAAAAAAACAAAAAAATATATTTTTACTAAAAAAATAGTTATTTTTTTATTTGCTACTTAAACTAGGGTTGGGAGCCCAGATATTTGGATTGACTTTTTTGCTATAAACATAAATTTTCTACATAATTTTAGCCTTTAAAAAATATTCAATAACAAAAAAAAAGTATTCATTAATATTTTGCTTCTCAATTCACAGAACACATACGAACAGTGGCAGATAGTATTCTTCATCCTCGCAACCACATACATATGTGGGGCGCTGGTTTTCGTCATTTTCGGCACGGGCGAGCTACAGGATTGGAACTCAACGCCGCAGCCACCCACAAAACATGAAGAACAACCGCTTAACGAGGAAAAGGCGTAAAATGTTCAAAAAAAATCATCAAAATATTACATATTAGTGAATATTCTAAAAAACACTTACATAGTTCCATAGAAATTGAGTAAAAATGATAGTCCAGCCTACTTACTGCTAAAGTTAGTAAACTAACGCCATCTAGTTAACGAAATTGTTACTATTTATTTGTTTATATTATAACGGGATTATAATATTTTAATTAATAATATATTTAAATGAAATAAACGGTGACAATTAAAGATAAGAGCTAATAGATTTTATAACCTTTTTTTCTCATACAGGTTGTATATTATTACAATGTTCAGAATCTCAAAAATCACAAAACTTATTTATATGATAATTTATAAGATATCATTAATTTAAAATTTCTCTGCGAGAAATTTAGACATGTTTATAAAATATCTGTGCTTCTGAAGTTGATTAAAAAAAACACGGTAAAATGAAAAAAAGAAATATTTTTACCAAATAGGTACGTACGAATTTTGATAAATATACAATAATTAGGTTGAAAACCTATGGAAATATTGCAGACTGATCTTAATATATAATCATTTTATATAAAGAAGATTCAAAATTTAATTAATATAATGATATTATTAATTTTGAAAAGATTTTTTTCTGTAATGACATCAAAGTCCTAAAATTAGTAACTTGGTTATATGCCATCTATAGTCGTAATGAAAAAACTAAGAAAAGTTTTAAATAATATATTTTTATTTAATACAGAATAAAATATATATATTTAGAACCAATCAACAGATAATAAATTCATAGCCAAGTTACTTTTGTCATAGACACTGAAGCTAAAATAATTAAAAAAATAAAACTTAAAATAAATAAAATAAACAAAAAAAAACAAAAAAAGGCTGTAATAACATAACGATTGTGATTATATTTATAATTATATTATATATAAATATAAACATACCGGCTCGCGCAACGGACTTGATATACTATAAGTTGTGAGAAGTTTAAGTTGGAAACCCGACTCATTGCTATATATAATAGTGATAAGTTTAAGAGGAATCTTGTAGATTTCGTTCTAAAATATCGAATTTTCTAGAGTTTTCTACTGTGAATTTTTAGTTTTTTTTTATCAAATTACTGGTGAATTATTGGCTATTTATATTTTTCATATTTTGGCGATTAAGTTGTACAAAAAAAATATTATTACGTTACAAGCCGAATATAATATTTTTGATTTAGTCATTTATTTTTTAATACTTTTTGAATCACATATTCGTCAAAACCGCATGATGAATCCATTAAAAAAAATATTTCATCAAAATTTCTTTTCGTTGATTTTTTTTAAAAATCTTCTATCAAAATGAATTAAAATAATATTATCTATTAATAGTATAAAAATAAATAAATATATTTTTTAAAGCTGATATTATCGTAATAAAAACAATTATTAATCTTTCTCGTTAATTTCATAATATAAGAAATAATTTAATTTTGGGACCAAAAAAGATATCTACAAGATTTCTTCACGTATTTCATTAAGTATTTAAGTATGTATTTTATTGAATAATTGAATAATTTATTTTTTTCTATATGTGACGGTATGGCAATGTAAAGTAAACACTTCTAGAACACCAGTGAAATAATGTTAATGGAGGCTAACTACAAACAAAAAAAATACTTTTGTTTTTTTTTTAACAATTATTTTTTCTGGTCATCTTTGTCAATATTTGATAAATATTAATTTTCTCAACGTTTTTATGATTTCTATATTTTTTTCCAATTGTTTTTCTTTTTATTTACAAAAACTTTGTATCTAAATGATGTTTTAAATCAATTTTGTAGTTACAATACAGCCTAACAGTCTTTTTAAAAGTTATTTACCGTTAGCCGTCCATGTTCTACCATAGACAACTCTCATTACTTTCGTAAGACGTAGAGAATAAGATTAAGCCATGTTCACACTTAGGTTTATGCCACTCATAATGCTTTAACCTCTATTTTTACTATACTTTAAAATGTATTCGAATACAGAAGGAATATAAAAATCTACTAATCTATTTATATTAAAAAATATGAAGAATTTAAAATATTTTTATAAAAGCTGTTCTATACGAAGTGTCCTTATTTAACATTTTAAAGTATTTATTAGAATAGAGGTTATTTTAGTGCATTTCGAGAACTGTGATAAAGAGGTGTTGTCTATGGACAGCTGGTTTTATTTCACGAGCATCTTTCATATAATTTTGGAATTAAAAATACCATATTAGTTATTATTAGTTCCTAAATTACTATCAGTATTTCGTGATTGTTTGCTTTTATCTACAATTTTTGCCACAGACATTCTTTTTTTACGAATTATGTAAATATTAAATATAGTAAATTTGATACTTATCCATTTTTAATTAGCGCAAAAATAGTTTTGGGTATTTTTAATGCATTTACATAGAAAAATGTAAATTTAATATTATAATATATATTTTTGTCTGTGGTCAACTGTTCAATATAGAATATTATATTACATACCGAAGACCGAGTTGTAAATACGACTCATTGTAACGTTGGGAGAATTTTCATTTGCTGCAAAAAAATAAGGCCATAAATTTATTCTCAATAAAATATAAAAGAAGGATGGCGGGTAAAACCCTAATTTGACTAATACTTTGAGAATGATATTTACTTATATTTTTTTGTTACATGCAAATGAATATGTATAATATATACATACGCCCATCATTCAATTAAAATTAAGTTTTATCATTTAAGTAGACGATAATTGTACCAATATCTAAATTAAATATAATTTAATACATCAAGTGAATACTTTTAATGCTACGACATTTGATGTTCTAATTTGTAAAGGTGATGTCTATTGTACTACTGTTTGTTTTTCCTTAAAATTTTGATTTTGAATTAATAGAAGTAGAATCTATTATAAAAATGTGATTATCTATATAATTGAAATTTCTAAGAAATTTGAAATCACAGCAAATGCTAGTAGCATTTTATTTTAATATTTGCTTGCATGTATATCGAACACTTGCCTTTTTTGTATAAAAACCGAATAAAGTTGCTAGTTTTAGGTCCGTATTTATAAATCGCTCTCAAGTCTTAGATCGAGCTCGAAGCTATTTTCATTCGTAGATATATTAATGAATGAAAACAGCGTCTCAAGATCAATCACAGACTTGAGAGCGGTTTATAAATACAGGCCTCAATGCCACACTCGAAAACATCAATTATGTTTAACTAATTGGCGTTGATATATTTATATTGAAATATCCCATAACTTATGTCAATGCCCATATATTTAGATAGTACTATTTTTTTAGTCCAAAATTTCATACAAAAATATGAAAAACAAGGTGTCTAAAGGCGAGTGTTCGTGAGTGGTTATTACGTATAAGGACATTTATTGCAATTATTATAAAATGGTAATTTGTTACACGTCACTTTGACTATGTACTTTGTAAACAATATTTTTTTAAATAAAGTTTTCGAAAAATTTATTCGTATTTTTTGTGAATTGTTTTTGTAAAATCGCCTGTATTAATTATGCCAATGTTTTTTTCAATTTATATGAAACTTCAGTAATGGCTACACCGTTACAGCGATGTAACATTTAAAATTAACTTAAAAAAATTGAATTGAATCTAGTTTACTATTTTATTATACCGATAACGGAATGATAAAATTTCGATTATAATTAGATATAGAAAAAGTTATTTATTTCGTTATAACAATAATATATTTTATTAATTAATATACTAAGGCAAAAGAACCAAATGTTTTATATACAATTCTGCCACAACGAATTTATAAATTGAAAGTTCAGAAAAGAGGATAAAGGACGAATGGAGGGATTAATGAAAAAAAAACTACTTCTGTCTTAATTTTCGCTTTAAGATGAATGGAAATTCGGAAGCTATATAAAAAACAGATTTTTTAAATAAAATTATGTACTCATTACATAAGCAACTTATTTCAAACTTATATCAAAATTACATCGAAAATGGCGTTTAATTTTCAAAAGATAACCAGCACCGAGTCCATCTCATTGGAAAGGATATCAACCAACATAAAGAAAAGAGGAAATATTTTAAATAATAAATAAATAAAATGTCCACGTTGTAACTTACGATATTTTATTGAAGAAACATTTGTAGCACAGCCTAGCTGTCCCTACGAAGCTCCCATTCCCTACTACGTACAAGGCAAGTGACGTTCTGCACCCACTAAGCTGCTTGAAAAATCATTCAATAAATAAATTACGTTTTTTTACCCCAAAATTTCAATAATTTTTCAAGCAAACACGAACATGATGTCGATTACCTATCACAGGGTTACTATAAATAGTGACAAAGCCTTATTTATATAGAAGATTGTATGAAATAGCACTTTTGTGTAAATTTAATTGTTTTTTTAAATAAAATTTTACAATGACTTATTGGGATTTTATTTGACATAAGTATTATTATTGAAACTTATTATCTTTTTGAGTATTTTAAAGATATAGTTAGTAAACCTTTAAGTAGTTCATATTTCACATAAAAATACTATTTCATTTAAAAATATAAGCGAAAACCTCTTGCATAAATATCACATGAATGAGTGCATTACCTTAAATATCATATTACATACACATTATGTCACATTTTTGGAATTAAAACAATTTTATTTAATTTGAAATAAATTTCGAATTAAAGTTAACAGCTAAAATTGTTTAAGAGAATTCGAAAAAAATTAAAAATAACAATTACTTAGTATTTAATAAATGGTAATAGAAATAACATCCACTAGTAAATTTATTATTATTACTTACTAAAATCTAGTATAAATCATTTCTAAACAGCCATGTGTTTTTCTTGGTTATTTTTTCTTTCATTAGAATTTCTATTGAATTTTTTAAATAAGGTTTTTATTTTTAGTAAATTATAAAAAACATAAATTTAATATTTTTTGGGGGGCAATGCGTGTTCAGAGCAACGTTAAGTTCAGCCACTCAACGAGTGAACTTAACGCCATTTCCCCGAGAAGGAATCGAACCCACAACCTATCGCCTATGCAATACACTTGTATGCCCCTGCGCGACGACTGGTCTCATTTGATATAATATAAAAAAGTTAAATGTAAACAAAAATGTAATCGAACAGCACTTATTAATAACAGAATAATTAATATTCGTATCATTGTTATTTCATATTCTTTTCGTTTTCTGACATATTTCAAACTTACACTAAAACCGCAAAAAAATCTCTTAAACTATATCTAACTGCTAATATATAAAAAATAATACACAGGGGAAGAACTTTAACGCGAAATTATTTACTTACTTGTAATTTTATTAAAGCACCGGAACATGTCGTAAGAAAAATATGATCTCGTCTATCCATCTAATTATTCTGTATTTTCTATATCATTTACTCATTTTATTACCTTTTAATACAACCTATTTAATGTTTTTTTTTCCTCGTTGGATCGTTACTTCTCGATAGTGTGTGCAATTTTGCATTTCTTTTCATAAATTTTGAAAAAAAATTATTAACTAGAGATTTTTCGATTCTTAATCATTTTGATTAATTTACCTTGGAATTTAAATAATAACATGTAAAATATTTTATTTAACTCACTTTGTCAAAGTGACAGCAAAAATGGCGGTAATTTACCACATATTGATTGGTTAAGATATTTTTTTATGCATAGTGTAGATAATATAAGTTTTATAAGATTATTAATAATTGGTGTTATTTATGTAATGTCTAGTATTTATTGATTTTTTGTTATTATTATTATATTTTTGTGAGATTATTTGAGGCAGTAATGAGCTTGGATAGCTAAAGCGCCTTATTTATAATATCAAATTAATATTAATAATAATAAATCTAAAGATAAATCGAAAAAAATCCGTGTTGATATTCATATAATAAATTACAGCATTAGAACGTTTTTAATTGATCTGTTTTTATTGACTAAGTAGTTTTGTTTAAAATATATTCATAAGCGTGCAAGTAATAATTTGTAAGATATTCGAATCCACTTTTAAAGTCAATAATTTATTTAAAATATCGACATTATATAAACATTTTAAATAAATTCTTGATACATTGTTATTTTACGTCACCTAATTCCATATCAATCTTGACTTACCTTACAATCATTCTCATAAGAACTTTTATTCGTATTTTTTTCTCTTTTCAACTCAAATTCGTACTTTTTCTCAATTTCATCAATAAATTTTATGATTCTTGAAGTACATAATAGTATATTTAATTTAAAGTTGACTAATAATTATTTTAACAATAAACTGTCAATATATTGACAGGAAAAGGTATACATTATATAAAAAGTGAAGTATTATTATATCAGAAACATAGATTTTCTTATATTTTGTAAATATGTTTCATTATATAAGTTTTAAATGTAAATAATTATTCTGATGTATTAGAAATGAATTTAATAAATATAGTTGAAAATTAAACTATTTTTTTTCAACTTTGATGTAACTTTGAAGATAAGGAAGCAACCAAATATTATTATTTGTTAGCTTCACGCTATATCACGCATTTCCTGATAGACAGACGCAGAGTGAATCTAGTGTTAATTACATTGCATGTTAAGTGGCAGAAGCTATGGCTGCGCTGTGTTCTTACCAGAGCGAAGAAATTAAAATAATAAATTCTTCCAAGTAAGTAGTTTAAATTAAGACATTCCATTGCGCCACTATGGCTTCTAATGTACTCTCACTTCTTATAAACAAAAATTTGAGCATACCGTTTCTATATATAATATTACTTCACTCGATACATCAATTTTAATGAAGCGAAAATATTAAATCGATATGGAATATAATTCAATACTTACACCCATAACATTGTAAACACGTAGACTAGAAACAATTGGAATAATCGAGAGAAACAACGATTGGTCGATTTCCTAGAATTACACAACAATTAATAAAAAAAATGATGATTGATACAATTAAAATTGTCGAATAATTGACATTAACTATTAAATAAATGAGCGATTACGAATAATTTATCGACTTTTGTCACTAATAAAGAAAAGGGCAAAAAATGAAGGATTTTTTAGTAATATATCGTTTTTTTTATAATCGCCCAACACTTTGACATAAGACGTAAAATACACATAAGAAAACTTTTAAGCAAAATATGTATTAAATATTCACAATACCAATTATAATTGAGAAGAAAATATACAACTATCTAAAAACATTTTAAATCCCATACCTGCTAATCTATAGTCTCAGGCATTATAGACATAAAATGATTATTTGTAATTATTATAGACACAAGAAGCAATATAATACCATGTTTTTAACACACACAGACAATTTAAAACAAATCGATAACTAACGACAACGTCATCTGTCAAATGCGCAAAAATCGGGGAACTCCCGTATGTATTTTTTTTTCCAGAATTAAGTATTGAACAGTTGATCCAATGAATGTTAATTTTGTTTTTTTAATAAACAATAACCGAACACATTTTTAATACAATTATTTATAAACTCACAAATTAATAAAAATAATTCAATATATTTTTTCATAACAATTGTAATTAAGCCACACATTTTTTTATTATTACAGGCACCTTTTACTTGTTCCGATCCAACCTTTTCCGTTTTCATATAAAATAGATCACATTTAAATTGGTATTTTTTTTAAACGTAACCTTCTAGTTGATGTAACGGTTAAAGTTAACAAAATAATGATAATATTTATAAAAAATACTATATAAAAATAATAATAAGAATTCATTTAAAAAAAACGAAAAAAGATAGCGTCAGTTCAAAGAGTAATGCTGATATTATTTTATAATTAAAAAAAAACCTATAAAGCCTAAAAAACAAATAAAACCTAAAAAACTAATAAAAGTATAATTATAATAAAATAAAAAAAAATGTAACAGTGTAAGTCTGCGTGAAAATAACAAGGTGAATAATAAACATTATTAATAAGTGGTTTTTTATTAAAACCAATGTATGTTTATTTATAAATATAATAATAATTATTGACTGTGAATGTTTAAATAGTTTTATTTTAACATTTTTTTAAATGTGATCCATTTCTTCGCAACCCATCTATCTAAAATCTAAAATGCAATTCCTTTAGGAACCATTAGTGTGCAAAATAATTATTATAGTGACTTAAGCAGTAAGTGTCTTAGCTATAGAAGGCGACGTGAAGCATTATACAGGATGAGAATATTTAAATAAAATATTATTTTTCCGATAAAAATAAATAAAAGCAGCTACACGCTGTATCTCGCGTAGCCAGACACAAGGAATCTTGTGTTAAGTCACTCTGTTCCCCCCGTACTGCTCAATTTTCGAGACTTTGCTTTGAGTGGCGGAACTCAACGCCGCATTCTGTCTTATCAGAGAAAGAAAATAGAAATAATTACACGGGTCGAACCTACAACGCTGACCTATTTTACCCTCTTAGGCTTTTTTTCTCAACAATTTCGAATAATGAGAACAAATGTATAATTTCTATTTTTCATCCCCACCCTGTACATACGTTGACTTACTAACAATTTAACTATAAGCATTAGATTATTTAATTAATTAATCTCCATACAATTAACACTTTTATACATTTTATGGAGAAAAACTTCGCTTTTTTATATTGTATATAAGGATCGTTGGTTTGTAAATATAATGTATTATTATATATATACGTAATTCACAATCGAAACAAATTGACAAATTAATTGAGGTAGAAACCACTAAAGAGAACTAAGCTAGAACGATTTTGTGTCAACCTTGATACTATTATAATAATTATAAGATATTTCTTTTCTCTGTAATAAATAGAACTCCAAACAACAAAACATATTGTAAAACTGTTTGTTAAAAAATAATGAACAAATATAAAAATAATAAAACAAGATTTTTTTGAATAAATAAGAAATACAAATAAGGTCAAATAATGATGTAATCGTATATAACAATATCAACGAAGACACCTATAAATTAAGACTAGACAATTTTTTTTGAACAATTATAAAGACAGTGTGGTTATATTTTCAAATCCTTTTTTATTTTCAAAACCAAAGTCAAATTAGTTATTTAATATAATAAAACAAAAAAACAAATGGGCGTTAGAAACAAAATAATAATTCAGTTTGGAAATATTAAAATATTTTTAAAATCACGCCACACTATCTCTAAAATCAATAAATAATTAATAATTATTATTTATCATACATTTTTTTTAGTACATAATACGTATTTAAATAATAAGTATCGATAGACGCGGAGGCGAGACCGCTGTGACCGTGTCTTAAGGAATACGCACAGACTGCAACACTTTGCTGGCCTGGAAATTAAAATAATTTTTTTTTTAAAAAGACAACACTAAGTGAGGCCGTCGTGGCGCAGTGGTACAAGCGTGTTAACTCTGTTACACGACAGCTGCGGGTTTGATTTACATTTTGTTTAATGAACTATTTAATATTATTACTCTTATTTTGAATATTTTTAAAATGTTATTCTACACTTAGGAAAGAAAAAATACTTATTTAGAAAACGTATTATTACTCTTATTAATACTTTATATATTATTTTACTTCTATTTTTCCTCGCTCTGGTAGAACAGTGGGAAACAGAAGTGTGTTAATGGGAATGTCCCCCCGTACCTGATACTCCGCCTCGTCGGCCATGACGCCGCTGACGCACAGCAGCTGGTACTGCTTGGCGCGCAGCGCGGAGGCGCCGCGCCGCAGCAGCCGCAGCGCCGCCGCGCTCGCCGACGAGCTGCCGCACACCACCTGGCGCACCTGCCACAGGGACGTGGAGTTGACAACAAATATAACTATTGATTTAACGTTTGAACCAGTACATCCATCATCATTTATCCATTAGTTCATAGTATTCTAGAAAATTTAATAATTGTTTGTGTCTAGTCATATTTGTGACACTGGCACTAATTATTGACATTAGTTTGCACTGCAGAACAGGTATCTAAAAAATATATAATTAAAAATTAAATAATATTATTACACGTTACTATAGCTTCCAATAAATCCTTATACAGGACTTTTACGGAAACAGTATATAGGGTAAAATATTTCATATCTATATCTAAAGAAATTAATCAAGATACCTCAACAATTTAGACGTAGGATTTTTTTTCCATTTCACGATGTTTATCCACACACAAGATACCAATAACGTAAACACATACTACTACAATACTACTAAAGGTTAAACAACTTTGAACTTTGCCGCCTATTGGCGGCTTCTACAACTCTATTTTTTTCCCTTTGATAGGTTTATGTGTGCGTGAGTCGTTCTTGACAAATGGCGTTTTATTTTAACACGACAATTTATTATTATTATTTATTTTGTTTGAAAAAATCACTTTTTAATTTTTAGAAAAAAATATATTTTTAATTGTATTAGGTTTTTTGGAATAGTTAAAACTATGGTTTCATTTAAAGTGGTGCTGACACTTCCATCCTGTATATTACTTACTTGAGCTGGTGAATGAGAGGGATCCAGAACTAACAACGTCGCTTTCCCATCTTTGTGCCTCTCATAGCCTATTATTGTTCTAGAATGACCTGAAATAAATAATAACGAAATTATTACACAAAATATTTATACGATACAAATAAAAATAATATGAAAAAAAAATATATAATTAAAACTTTAATATTTTCATCTTTAATCAGTATTGCGTGTCTACTACTACTAATGTAGTAGGCGAGGAAACTCTAGTGTCAAAACACTACGTTTTCCTTTTAGCATATGAATTCGAAGCGTTGAATTATGTACCGGATCTTATGTAAATAATTCATTCCCACGAATGTATAACAGTAAATATATATAACAGTAACATTCTATTTCACTCCTAAGGAAAAAATAAAACTATAAAAAATATTTTCAAATATAAAATTATTTTAGACTATACCTTGATGTTGTAAATACAGTGGTGGTTTAAATGCATTAGGATCATTCTGGAAGTACCGCAGCACCCAATCGAAGAGGGCGGGGTGGCTGCCGTCGGGAGACGTGGGCTTGTGGAAATCTATTAATTGGCATCTGAAAGTAATACAATACATATTATTAAAGAAAATCTATACGTATAATAAATACGTAACTGACGGATGTTGGTACGTGGAAGATATAATAGAAAATCAACCATTCTTAAATTCTTTTGCTTAATGTTTGTTTTATATCAATAGGTTCATAAATAAAAAAGTTATATCAATTTTTGATCAGTTAATGTTCAGTTATGTTTAATATTTTTTTCCTATTGTATGAAGGTTATGGAAGTTTGTTTACCACACGTTATTGAGATGAGTGAGCGAAGTGAAGCTCTTACTGGTCAAAAATGTGTTTCGTTGTAATTCTACTCCTCCTAGACCGTTAAACCTACAGCTCTGAAATTTTGCAGGAACATTGTGGACGACACGGTGATACCAGCGAACGTAGTTTGGTGATATTTGTAATTTTAGTTTTTGAATAAATGGTTAAAAAGTCTTCCATAGAGTTAAGCTGTGGAACGTTTTTAAATTCACGCGCACAGATTGAACTTTGACTAACTTTTGCAAAATTTTGTGCAACACAGCTTGGATCAGCTCCATCCGCCGTGCACAGCATGTGGATCCTAGTATATACTATATCATATTAATCGGGTCTATATAACGCTATAAGCGCCGAAGATTAAGACCTCCCTTGGACCGCGGTCTCCGCGGACAAGTTTGTTGCATTCTATTACTATAACGATTGTTGGTGTAAAGCGTGTTACCCCTTCATCCCCGCATCGTCCTGGACCAAAGACAATATGTCAAATCGTACGCACCTTATCCTTAGTGAAGACAGTACAGTGACGACCTCGCACGCGCCGATCCACTTGCGAGTGTTATGCAGCTTACAACCTAACTGCTCTGAGCCCTACAAATATAACAAAAACATAATTAAATCTGGAAGTTTTATAAAAAGTTAGCATTGACAATGTGAATCTGCACTCTATCTCCAAACACAAACATCAGAAATTTTAATATAAAAAAGCTAGATTTAAACCTAGATCTAAACTGAGATAACTCAAAAATCCTGAGTTTTGTGTTAGTATAATACTCGTTTACTCGGTGTTCGTACGCATCTATCAATAAGAACAGGTTCTATAACAGCTTGGGATGTTCCCGGCTAATCTGAACCGCTGGATGGCTTTAACTTCCTTTGCCAAGAAACCAAATGTATTTTCCATTGGCGTTCACTAGTCTTAGAGTGTGCATGTATTTTTTTTTAACGAAAACGCGGACATCTCGTATTGTTACAGTTTTGTTGAAAAATGTACTATTTGAGTTATTATTGTATTGGTTGAATCTCTTATTATTTTAAAATATTTAACCTGTTTCAGTTTTGTTTTGTAAGTAAATATTTTGTAGTTACTTTGTTTAAATAAATGTATTTTAAATCTTTTCTGTATCAAACGTGACATTCTGCGAATATTTCTTAAGTAAATCATGTACTGTACTGTCATATCTTTTCAAAAAAATCCCTTTTTGATCCAACTATGCACCACTATATTTTTTTTTAATTAGCTCGTTGTTGTTAGTTAAGAAAAACACTAAAGTCACTTTTTACTTTTCATAGACAAATAAAGAGTCCGTGTTCTAGTTAACACTATAAAAGAACAAAACAAGGAGGATCTGGTTACAGCTAAAGAAAAACTCAGCAACGTCTCTGAATTAAATTAAAGAAAACATCCCAACAAGCAACAACTCAGTTCAAAGTCGAATACTGTGAGGTAATAAATAGCTTATAATCTCGATATTAAACATCACACGGTACTTATAACGCGGCACTGCAGACACACGGGCGACGGTGCCCACCAGGGATGAGGTCTACGTTATTTAGATCAGAGACAACTTAGAGTCAGTAACATCCGCCGCTGGCTGCACATCCTTATTAGTTCTAATCCGTATCGTAGTTCTATCCGTAGTATCTTGTGTGTCTCGGTACCTCCTCGCCACACTGTGGCTGACATCTGAAGAAACTGTGTTGTTCTCTAATTTAAAAATGTCTGGGTTGCTTGAGAGTGCTAGATATATTCTAGAGATTTCTACTAGGTTGCCCGATGTAGTCGTCGACGGCGTTGTCAGACAGACACAAACCTCACTGGTCTGGATGCTATAATTCGTGAATTAAGCTGCTTGGTGTTGGTGCTCAGTGTGGCGTCGCAGTAACCCTCCAAAATACGTGACAGGATTTTTTTTTTATTTATATCTTCTCGGCAATATTGCCAGATTTTTTCTTTATGAAAAGCAGGATTTTTCAATATTTCAAGTAAAAAAGATTCTCTCGCCAAAAGCGGGACAATTTTTTTAAATGAGGGTTTGATTATTATTATATTTACTATTTATTTGGATTGAAAATTAATCGTTCAATGGAGATAAATATCAATATAAAATATTTTTTAATCAAAAAACTTCACAATATTTAAATGGCATTGTTTTGGTTTATCATATGTAAGCTAGTACTTATTACTTTAAGTTACGTTAAAGATTTTTTTTTTATTTATTTTAACGTAACTTAAAATAATAAAAAAAAATTCTAACAGAACATGGTAAAATCCGTGAAAAGCGGAATTATACCCGTCCCCGCACGGGACATTTAATTTTTGGGCTAAAAATCGGTTTAATGTTCTATGTTTTATCAATAGTTTAGAATAGTATTTTGAAGAAGTTTGAAGAATTTTTTTTTGTTCAAACATAGGTAAAAATATGAAAATGCTTAATAGAATGTTTCAAGTCTAAATATCTTTAATTTTTTGTACTTAGTCATTACCCTAACAACATTAAAAAATACTATAAATAACTTGAAAGGATAATTTTTTAGAGCTAATTTATATTCAGTAATAGTTTACTTTCTAATTTTGATCATAAATGGAGTTGAGTTTCATAACTTCCTTAATAAAAAATAAGAAAAAAAATAAAAAAAGACGTATTACTACGTTTTTTTCTCCTAAAAAAATGTGATTTTTGAGGTGTCTCAGTTTAGATGTAGGTATGAACACTAACAGACTGGCACTACCTGCGTGTCGAAGCCGAGCTGCCAGGCGCGCTCCACCAGCAGCTGCAGGCGCGGGATGGAGGGCACGCACTCGCACTCGCGCTCCGCCACGCCGCCCAGCAGCGCCGCGTACGGCGCGTGCCGCGTCAGCGACGACAGCACCATTTGCATGTTCCTGTACGAAAACATGTTTTTTATTAAGTTTATACTAAGACATTCCGTTTTTAATTTTCTAAATACTCTCATCTCTTCTTCTCTAATATAATGATATTATTAGATCACGAAAATAATTGAGATAAAAAGGCCAGTAATCATATAATAAAAACAATATCTATAGTAAAAAGTATAGTTCAAACATTTATAGTAATTCTGTCACACAAGATTGAAATAAAAAAACAAGGAAAATTTAGCAAAATACAATAGTGAAAACTGTAATTAAATTGTTTAAGCCATTTCTAAGAACGTCAATTACGTTAGTTGTGAACGTCAATTAGCGTTATCACATACATTTTTTTATTACTTGCACATTATTAAATATTGTCAATAACATTTTTTTTTACATGTTTTCCATGTACAGACATTATTAAACCAATTTTATGTATTGAAAAAAATATATTAAAAAATATGTTTTTTTTATTTAGTTTCGACACCAGAGCGAAGAAACGGAAATATAAATTTAAATAAATATTTCATCTCTTCAGTTGGGATCGAACCCAAACCAGTCAATTTCACAGGTACACTTTGTGCCCCTGCGCCATGACAAGCCTCAAAAAAAATTGAATGTAAAAAAAAAAAAATGTTATGTATAGTAATATTTTAAACTAACACTTAATACTAATAAAAATAAGTATAATGAAAAATAATTTCCTAACAACTTAACATTATTTTAACTTGACTACAACAATCCAACCTACACCTACACTTTTGTTACTCAATTTTCGCCAAATTATTAAAGCAAGCGTGTTGAATGGCAGAACCCAACACCATGCTTTTGCCTCTTGTAATTTGACAACTATATATAAACAAATAAATTAATATAGTAGTCGTCACAAGAATTATTTACATTAAAATTATAATTAAATATCAATAATAAATAAATATTATTAAAAAAAAACTCAGTTTCGTACCTATATCCACAGCCCCACCCCCTGTCCCCATAAGTACTGGCATAATGATCCACCGCACTGCATAAGTAAGTTTTTGCTATACTTTGGTTCTGAGCATTCAATTGAGCTATCCTTTTTAGAATACCTAAAACAAAATATTTACAGTTAACTTTATTTTCCTCTTAAATATATTATTTTTGTTATTAAAAGCATATTTTATAATAGTTTTGTGTATATGTGGGATTTGAACCCACACCTATTGAATAAAGGTGTGGATAATAAGATTCATTAATGACTGAGTGACTGAGAAATTTTCTAGAGTGAGTTAAGTATTCTGGAAAGATCTGATTTATTTCTCTTATTAGAGTTTAATTCATTTCCAAAATCATATTCATATAACCAATATCTTATCTACACACATATTTAAAAACTATTTTCTTAAAGGAAATTGAAAGCAAATAAATTAAAAATACTACATTACACATTCCATAATGATCTACAAATAAATTTATTTATCATTAAACTAAATTCAATTATATTTCACACTCAAATATCAAATACATTTGTGAAAGCTAATAAAAAAGAAAAAAATTATAACAACTTAGTTTTAAGAAATTACATCCTGTTATTTAGTTACAGAAATAAAAAAAATACCATTAGTTTTAGAGCATCCAGCATCTAATCCCTGAGCAGTTGCTTTCTTAAGACCTACACTCCTTTCATAGTAACCAGCGACTGATAGGGCTCCACTGTACACTGCCCTTTTGAGACTGGAGGCAGCTCGGCTTGTGTAGCCCTCTTCATCTTCCTCCATACCGTATTGGGCCTGTGAAAATATAATGTTTAATTTAAATGAATGAATCATTAAGTAATTATATCTGTTAATTATTTTTTAGCTGCATGCCATCCCATATGTAGGATAGGCAGATGGAATGTATTAAGACATTCCATTCTCAAAAAAACAATGTATGTTGAGTGGTAAATCTTATTGCCATAATCATGGATGTAGGTATAGGGAAGCCCAGTTAGTCTGTGCCTACCCCAGAATATATGTGCGCATAAGAATTTTTATTAAAATTTGCCCTAAAAGACAAAAAAAAAAATTCAAAGCTAATATCCTTGCTTCGCAGAAAACATCTCCTATATATGCGCATTGCAGTATTTTATCTTAGAGCAGGGAAATGAAACTCATTGTACTAAGATGGCTTTATAAAAGTTAGCATATTTGCTTATTATAATATTTTAATAGTTAGTTACCCTAAGTAATTGAAATTCATGTTCCTCTCTATTCCTTTGAGCTTCCTTCTCAGCTGCAGATAAAGTAGCTGATCCACCATCTTCACCTCTTTCAAAATGTTCTTCTATGTGTTGAATCTAATAAGAAAAGTATGAATGATAAACATTTATAAAAAGAGTAGACATCAAAGTAAATGGTAGAAAAATCACCATAAAACCTTATTTCCAGTGTTTTTCAATATTTTTTTAAATTTATATTAACAAAATATATTTATATAAAATATTAACATTTTAAATATAATATGTTTTATGAATACCAATTCATGCTGAGACAAAGGTAGGGGTTGACAACAAACAGGACAATTGCTGACAGGACTCTCCTCCATCATCACAACATCGTCACAAGAAGCATTATCCATTTGATCCTGCAAATTTTAATTTATAAAAATATATATTTAAAGAATTTTAATAAATTAGAAAAAATCATAAAATACCTATGAAAACAATTTATAAGCAGGTATTATAATTAACAAATTACAAGATTTTTTAAATTAGATTAGTTATCAATATAATATCACTGATACTTACAGACTTCTGTGGACTCAAAATATCTTTATGTTCCACATTAACATGGACTTCTACTTCAGTTGCGTTTGAAAACTCGCGTTCACAAATAGGACATTGATACGACGAGGAATGAGGCCCGGGGGACATAGCCATTGCTGTTAATGCTAATGTAGGATTGTCTAGTGTTAGAGTTGCATTCGATAAACCTAAAGTCGGGTTGTTCGAGTTATCATTCACATTTCCTAATACTGACGGCGACGTGAGGTCGAAATGTGCCCGGTTTATATGCTCTTCTAATTTCCGTGGGCATGTTGATGTAAAGTCGCACAGGAGACACTGTAAATATGTTTTTTGTGTACCGAAATTTATAAAATAAAATTTATAAACAGCTAAACGATAACTGCTTTAAAAAATGAAAAGTTGTGGCAATTATTTTGGCGGCAACGATAGATTTTTGAAAATATTAGGAAATTAAATTTTTTGACGTTTACAATGTAACTGTCAAAGTCAACGTCTAATGTTCTTATATTTAGTAAGTAGATTAGTAGACATTGATCTGGTATAGTTCAGCCTAACGTAATTTCTTAAAATATAATAAATAATTTATTTATTTTGTAAAAAAATAAAGATAGCAAATAACATGATAGTTACCTGTACTGTAGGACTCGGCGTAGGGGCCGATTTTTTAGGCGTGTTAGATTTTAGTTTTAGGGCTAATTGTGACCTAAGTGGAGATCCTTGACCGGCACTAGCCATCGATAGCTAGAAAATGATACATAAGACAAATGATTCGAAAAAAATATAAACGTAAAATAGTAGTACTGTAATAACATAATATCTTACCTTATTTTTATTTGGAGAATTGTCGTTACTATTATGATTAGAACTAGAATGTACAGCTGTAAAATAAATAAAATACTATATTACAAGCATTAAGTAATAATGAATAAACTATTACATATATGTAATAAAATACGAGAATAAAAAATAAGTTTCTTTTTAAACTTTTTTTTCTACATAATCATATAATAGATAATATGTAAAGTTAAATAAATTAGGCTTGTATATTTTATACTTTGTTAAATCAACTACAAAAAATATTTACTTCACTAGTGAGTTCTGCAAGTCATATGTAATTAACCATATAGCTACCCTTGTTATCACGTCCATTGATCATATCACGCTCGATGGAATTCTCTCTACTGCATTTCTTTTTTGGAATAACGCCATTATTTATATTAATATTCTTTAGTCCATTAGTTAGATTGATGTTTTTAGGTGATCGCGGGCATTTTTCGTCGTCCTTTTCACTCCTGTGGTAATCTTTTTCTTGGTAGCCATTGTAATATGTTTTTGATATGGCGCCATTATGGTATGACGTGGTTGTATCTGGACTATGCCAGCCATTTATTGACCCTGGTGTATTATAGCTACAACTGTCTGTCGTTGTCATTTTAGAGTCTTCATCGAAGCTACAAGAGAGAGTTTATTATATTATTAAAATATTTCTACCATTATTTTGCTGAGGCAAAACACTGCGTTTAATTTTGTTGCACAGCAGTGGTGTATCAGGCGGTAGGCTTAGTTTATTCAAATCACAATATGTTCTGAGTGTTTAGAAATGTTTTTAACTTCAAACTGTATCTCGTACATAATAGGATAGGCAGAGGGAACCCAGTGCTAAGACACTCCGTATCCCATTTTCCGCCGAACTCTGTAGGCATTGCGTGTTGAGTGGCGGAACTCAACGCCTAGTTTTCCTTGAAACAAGAGCGAAGAAGTATTGAAATATTAAATATTATGAAATATAAATATTAAATATTTCATTTCCTCAAGGGGTAATGTAACTCACAACCTATCGCGTTTACAGTATCACCCTTGCGCCATGACTGGCGTCCTTTTTATTTTTATTATTATATTTATAAATGATTAGAAATAATATTATTTATTAAAATATTTTATAATCCTGACAAAAAGTAAAAAAAAACAATACATATTTTTTTTATTACCTTGGACTTTGATCATCAATAAATGCCATTAATTCTCTTTCTGGTGTTAGATAATGTAGATGTGCCCTTTGAACATGACCCACTAATTGTGGTTGTGGCACTGTACAATCGCAGAACGGACAGTCTGGTCGACCTGCCACATGTGCTTCGAGAGTGTGTGACCTCATGCCCTCGTCTGTGAGGCCCTCTGCGCCGCATAGCTCGCATGTGTATGGAAAAGGGCTACTCGACATGATGATAACTAAAATTTTATTATAATTAGGATAATTTTACTAATGAAAAGATATTTTGTAAGGCGATAAGACAGACGAGAATGACTAGCTTTTTTCTGTGAAAAATACAAGATAATATAATGTGTATGTCTTACAATATCGCGGCCGTCAACTTGAATTACGAGCTGTAAGTCCTATTATATCCAAGTTCAATGAGTACATTGCCTTACAAATATATATATATATATACATGTATAGGAAAGTATGTGTCTATATAATAGGTAAAATTTAGTGGTATAGATTATATTGGAATTTAAGGAGACTGGAAATCGATTTCCAGCCTTCCTAATTTACAAATCAGATAATTAAATTTCTATATATTTTTTATTAAATAAATGTACAAAATATAGATAAGTATAATATAAATTTTTACAAAAATGAAAATATTGTATAAGCTCCTAGCCCTTGACCGAGATTTACTGCATATGTTGCGAAGAAATAAGAGCCAAAGAAATAGTGTAGCAAACGAAGTCATTAAGTATTAATGACTTAAACAGACAACAAGCCCACTTGTCCTAAAAATACTAGTATAGTGATCTAATTTTCTGATATTTACGATTACAAAGCGGAGTTAATATAATAAATTCATTTATATTATATTTTATTTTATTTTTAAAAATATACTAAAACATATATTAAATTATATTATATTGCTTTTTAATAAATTTTGACCAATTTTTTTTTTGATTCAATATAGATAGAAAAAAACAAATAATTCTGACTTTATTTTATAATAACTTACTTTCAAAATATGTATGTATAGTTTAATTAAACTAACCAAAAATTATATGGTTTAGTTACCTATGTAAGTATGTATACGTTGTAAAGATTGATGATTTAGCCGCAATACGCTATGAACACGTTCCGATACTCATTAAACTGATGTCTTACATAAAAAGTTCGCATAGAAACGATTCACAACATTGAATTGGGGTAAAGTGTCAAATCAATAAAATTACCGCAGTTTTGTTTTATTTTTATTACACGCATCTAAATTATTGAATTAAAGCATAGAAACAAAGGATTTTTACAGTTCCGCATTGTGCTAATTAAAGCCTAAAATTTAAAAATAGATTAAAAATAAAGTACTTACGTTTTTATTGTCAAATTTTGGGGGGAACGTCTTGTCAGATGCACTACCTAATAACTTCGTCACTGTTCGTGTAATCGGTTTGATGTAACATTTTCAAACATTAAATAATAAATTTTATTAGTGTATAGAAGGCAGGTTGTGGACTAGAGCCATTCATGAATTTCAGGGACGTAAAAAAAGGAGTTCAATACGCATGCGAAAATACCGAACGATGGTGGCGCCTCTAGTGTTAATGAAAGGAAGGTAAATAACTTCCGCATTCTATATTAATATTCCTTTTTTCTCGCAAAATGTATACAATTATTAATGTATGTTATAAAATAGTTTTTTTCTAAAGTTTAATGCTTAATAAAGTAATCAATCATGGCGAAATCATTTATATTTGTTAATATAGAACGGCCATCTGTGGAATAGTGGCTGAATTTCTAGATCAAGTTTTGCTTGATATCATTATTTTCATTTCAGTCTGGTGTAGCGTAAATACGAAAGATGGGGTATTTAAGAAAATTCGTAATAAAATTTTAAATAATATATTTACTTATGTGGAGGCAAAGCGCACCATTGAGAACCGCCACTCAACCTCTACTACTCTAATACCTCCAGAATTCGGCGGAAAGTGGAGAACGGAGTGTCTTAACATTAGGTTCCCTGTGCCTATCCTGCCTGTGAAGCTTTTTTATATATTTATGTAATATGTTGTCGTTATGAGATTTATAGATATTATTAGTATTAAACGGATTAAAATAGATGAGATGTAGACATTTCAAAATAGGACTCATCCTCCTTCTCCTTCATCCATCCTCAGCAGTGTGCAAAGACACATCAGTGAGTAGAACATTTAGAGTTATGAATTCAGGTGTAATGGACTGAAACTTAATTGAAAAGAAGTTCATTTTGTCCGTTATAATGCTTAAGATAGTTGTACTTCAGGCAATATTGAGTAAACTGATAGAAAAATTTGAATAGCAGGGTATAGGGTATAAAGTTGTTTAGTTGAGTGGGCCGTGCCCAATTCAGAAAATAAAGTTTGTCCTGAAAACTTAAAAAACTGTTCGAAGTTAAGGTCCAGAACCTCGCCAGAAAATATCTCTAGATACGCTAATGCATACAACATAGTGCATCTTGCTTAGCAGGGTAGACAAAAACCTGTTGTTTGTTGTGTTGTTGTGTCACAATTTTACTTCTAAACATTAAATTGAGTGGTACTGCTCAAAGCCTCACTTTATCTCATCAGATCTACAAAATGAAAACTATTCAACCAAATGGAAACCGAAGCCACTACTAATATCGCAATTACAATCAGACGTTGCCCCAATTAACCACCATGGTCATAAAAAAAATCTTTTTTCGACAGGGCTAATCTGCTGTTGACCTAGGATGGTCTTTACAGCGTGGGCGAGGAGCGGCGAGAAAGCTCGCCCATGAAGAATAAGCACGAGCTTTGATGGACGCTCTTGAGAAGGACAGCGATCGCAGGGGAGTGCCCTAAATAATGTTTTAGTTTGCTATTTTTAAATTAAAAATAAAACCGTATTTTCTCAAGTCTGATTCTAATTCGTATCGCAATCGTTCATCGTCCAACATCGGATTTGCTTTGTGGTGGCGCTAGCTATAAATTATTATAGGTTTAAAATTTATAAAGGAATTATAGATAGATTTGTAATGGGAAATATTATACTTATGTTATTTTCCGATTTCAGATATTTTATCCGTGTCTACAGACAGTACTAGGTCTATGAAGGCCGTCGTGACTCGTGGTGTAGTCACACAGTGTCTGAATGTCAGCGCTGGTTGTGATTTCGAACTCCACTCTGGGGAATGCTTATATTTAATTTATTTTATTTAACCTGCCTTGGTACACAAAACGAAGCTTGAACCACTCAACATAATGTGTCCATATCCGATGGAAAGGAGTTACCGGAGTGTCTTAATAGTTTAAACTAGGTTCTTTTGCTAATTGCTATGCTAGAAGGCAATAATCTGCTTATTTTGAAAATGTATAAAAATTACTTAAATTTTATACGTTTTCTAAATAAATATTTTGGAATTTTTAAAAACTTTAAAAACACTTTTAAAATGTTTAAAAATAAGAATCTGCTTTACAAATTTTATTATTATTATACCAATATTCTTTTATATTAAAATAAGAAGTAAATGTGGAACGAACCAATTATATTAAATGTTAGGCAAAATGTTACTACCTGGAATTAAGGGTAAGCATAGAAGCCGTGTTTTTAAACAACCATTTACTTAAATAGCCTGTTATTATGCGTAATAACAATTCCAAGGAGGTTCAAAATGTGGAAAGTTAACGCGTGCATTCCTTAAGTAGTTATAATTGACTAATATACAAGATAATTGCTTTTTTTTTTCAAATATTTATTAAAAAAAAATCCGGCCAAATGCGAGTCGGGCTGGTTCCCCTTCGTGCGGGTTTTGTAACATTATCTATAAATACGGCAAAAAATCGCGTCTGTTGTATGGGAGCCCCCTTGAATATTTATGTTTTTCAGATTTTTAGCATTTGTTGTTATAATACAAAAATTTCAACACGCACTGTCTAGAACTCACGCAGAAAACAGAAAAAAAATGTTTTAACAATGTTTTCTATACCTGTGCTATAATGCGGGAAAAACCTGAGAAGCTGTTTTTTAAGATCCTGTACCTACCTACTTATCGGATAGTTTGTGGTCTGTCGGCCATTCTATCAAGAACATTTATCTTGAGATCGGGTGGAGGCATCAAGCTGATATTATTATCAAACATTAAGTCTATGGTCTATGGTCTTTTTGAGTACAGAAAAAATAAAGCCTCTAAGTTAACGCAATTGAAACATACGGCCTACAATCTTGAAATTGGTATGGAGCCTTCGGTGGGCGACTCGCACTTGACCATTTTTTTCTATTATATAACATTCTGTAGAAACCTGTGCATTTCAAACGTAGACGTACATTTTTACTAAAAGATATATAAAAAGGCCATAATTTTCAATCCCTAGCGGAGTCAGTCTAGTTAATAGCACACGTAAAAGATAATGATGGTATAAAAATTTAATGTGACGTGATTAGTAGAGCAGGGCTATCATCATTACGACATTATGACATTTATGTGTATTATTTGTATTGTATTTCTGATCTTATAAAAGTATTGAATTAAATGTAAAGGAATATGTTATATTTTAAGCCAGTCGTGGCGCAGGTCACAAGCGTGCAATTGTAAGCAACAAGTTGTAGGTTCGTTCCTGCTCAAACGAAAATTAAATATTTCATATGTTCATTTACTCGCTCTGGTAACACGGCAAAACGCAGTGTTGAGTTTCACTTAACACGTAATGCCTCTAGACTTAGAGATCGGCGAAAAGTGAGAAATGGAAATGTCTTAATGGGAGAAGTGCCTTAACACAAGTTTCCCAGCTTCCCTTTGCCTACCCTGTTATGTGCGTGATACAGCATGAATCTAAAAAAATCGAAAATATATTTTCGTTTATCTTTCGAATTTTCCAGTGTAGGCAGAGAACCACACAAATAAATCCAAAATATAATAAATAAAATATTATAAGTTACGAAATGCCTATAATTGAGCTATTTATATATATAGAAAAAAAACCAATAGCGCAGATCTAACACTCGGGTATCTGCCAATTTTGTTCAAGAATCTGTTTATTTCCGTTTATTTGTTCTGCTGTAACACTGACAATCGCTGAACATATGTACATGGGGGTGAAATAAATAGGTACTGAGGTCCCCAACCTGTAGACTACCGTTGATCCGTCGATCGCGTTACATTCTCTCGTGCGTACTCTCTCTCTGGACTCTCTCAATTATACATTACTTTTTTGTGCACGTCCTTTACTCTTAAATATTGACTCACAGTCACTACGTCAGTGCTACAAAATAACCGATGTCATCGTGACCTTACGTTAACCAAAAAGGTAACAGGTTCCTTCTGCTTCATCCCCTATATAGTAAGGTAGTCTGGCATGTGAGGGATAAAGCGTAAAACGAGATATGAAAAAATAATAAAAAAGGCAGTTGCAACTTGCAATTTAAGTAATTTAATTGAGAAACAAGTTAGCAAGCACCGCTGGTGTAGTGGTATCATGCAAGATTCCCATTCTTGCGACCCGGGTTCGATTCCCGGGCAGTGCAGCCTCTTTTATTTTTGTAAAATGTAATGATTTTTTTAAATATTTCATTAAAAATTGTAACAAACAATATAGGTAATTGTATAAATGAAATATAGCGAAGCGAAAATTAAATTAGATTTATTTTTTAAAATACCTTTTTTTATTTTCGCATATCAATACTACTACAATAGTATATAATATTCATGTTCATGTTTGGTGATTTAATTGGTTTAATAGGCTTTATTTTCTTAGCCTTTTGCTACTTTAGTCCTTTGATATAGGTACACATCTCGTTCAGTTAATATATCGTTAGTTAAAATTGAACAAAAAAAGCTATTATTAAATTGTCTAGTTTAAATTTACGAGAGTAATTGTATTTTAAAACTAAGAAGTATTAGTTAACAGCATACAGCAGTAACTGCATTTTTCGTATAATAAAAAAATATATATATAAAAAGAGTTCAGTACCAATTTCAGGATCATAAATCAATGTAAAGTACAAACTATAATAGTTTTATTTGTAATATAAATTTAAATTTTTAAATAAATTTAAATTTTTTAGATTTTTTCCTTTATTTTCATAGTAAGTTCTCACTTTTTGACCGGACACCTCCAGCGATTCCGAAATGTATGTCCGTCTTTAAAGATACCTAATCTTTGGGCATACAGATACCATAGTAATCCTCTAAGGGTTCCTATCTTCACCTTTTGAGGTACGGAACCCTAAATAAGAAATAATTAATAAATCAAAACAGTATTTATTTCATTACGATTTTTTTTAAATATGTTAACATAAAAAAATCTTAGATCTAATAAGTTTTTACAATTCACCCAAAGTAAAAATAACAATTTGTATACAAAACACAGATTTTTAATATCCAACTTTAAAATCCATATTGAATTATAAAAAAAAAACAAAAAAATATATAATCCATTCTGATACAGATTAAATAAACGATTGCAAGCTGTATGAGTTACTAGCGGATGTCAGTGTTCGTAAAAGATATAAAAGAAAATACGTTCCTGCACAGAAGCAATATTACACTGTTAATTTCACACTGCCGCAATTTTACTTGATGCGCCATGAAATGAGAGATTCATCTTAAAATGACGGTGTAATATATTACGACATGGATAGATGGATAACGTATTATTAAAACATGACTCTTGCTCTCAATTCTTTTTAAATTTTGTATGTATTTGTATATTCGTACAATGCATAATATTGCATTGAATACGTTTCTTTCATTTTAAATAATGAAAGAAACCCAATTATTTTAAATAAAATAGTTTTATATGTAAAATAACCGTGTTTCTTCCATTGTTAAACTATATTTGTATGGTTATTATCTTATTTCTAAAGTTAGTTTCTTTGGACTATTTTTTATTTTCTATAGTTGTAATTGGATTACAAAATCTTTATATTATAGAAAATAGATGCAAGGTGCAGTGGGGTAGAGTCTGACTGTAAACATGAACGACAACTTTTTGACAGACCTTAATTTAATCGACTGGGATGTTGTCCTTAATGCCTCCTCATTGGAGGATAAAGTCAACATTTTCAACTCGATCCTGACTGAACTCTTTGATGTACACGCCCCACTCAGGCCGATTAAATTAAAACATCTCCCTGCTCCCTGGTTGAGTGCTGATATAAGAGTTTTAATGAATAAGCGAAATAGGGCAAAGTTTAAATATAAACATAATTCTACGGCAGAAAACTTGCTCAAATACAAGTCTTTACGGAACAAGTGTAGCCGACTGTGCCGAACTGCTCAGCGAAAGTATATCCACACGTCCATCAACAATAAGAACTGTGCTAAGGTTTGGAAGTTTTTAGACACTATGGGAATTAGCCGCGACCGTAAATCCTCCTTGTTTGATGGTTCAGTTGACATTGAATCCCTAAATGCACATTTCAGTTCAGTCTCTGTATTAGATCATGCCACCAAATCTGATACTCTTACTTCCCTGTCA
>JAATLQ010025251.1:0-83907 GCA_013421005.1 Heliconius erato x Heliconius himera
CCGATCTCATAAAAAAGGGTATTAGAGGTGGTATATCGCAATGCAGTAACAGATATGCGAAAGCAAATAACAAATTTATGGAGGATTACAATAGCAAATTGCAATCCTCATATCTAGTTTACCTCGATGCAAATAATTTATATGGGTGGGCTATGTCACAACCCCTTCCAATCGGTGAACTTTGAATGGGTCGATGTAATAACCGAAACTAAACACCGCATGTTTTTGTATGTTATTGGTGTACGATTTCGTAGCCTCGTTTTGACATGTTTGAATGGGGGTTAAAAATGCCTCGAAATCTGCGTATATTACAAATGGTAGTTTAAGCTTTCGCTCGTAATTACTGCGAACTAGGTTAGGTTAGGTTAGTATTGTTATGCTAAAAAAATAAAACGAAATCCGCGGTTAATTAATTAATTAATCAAAACCGCGACCCGCGAGAAAATCCGCGGAAAATTTTGATTGATAAGGCGATCAATTTAATGAGCCAGAACGCACCAATCCCTACTACTGGGGCACAAAGTGTGACTTTAAAACCGACTGGTTGTGGGTTCGATCCCCACTCGAGGAGATGAAATATTTACTTAAATTTATATTTCCATTTCTTCGCTCCGGAGTCACAGCATTTCATTTGTAAAAATATTATGGAAAAAAAGAAAACGTTATTTCTTTATAAGAATTACCCATATTATAATAATATATTAAAGTAGTATTATACATAATATTTACTTCTACACTTAATTATTTCTTATTTTTTATAAGAAATATAAAGTACAAGGTAAACGACATTAAAGACAATGAGTTTGTTTTTTTTATAAAACATGCGCAATTAGCAAATGAAACTTATATAATAACGTTCTTAGATATTCGATATTTTTTCGATTAGCTTAATTTTAAAAATAAAATAGTATGTATTCCGTGGTGGCCCAGGGGCACAAGGGTGTGACTATAACGCGACGGTTGTGGGTTCGAACCCCACTGGAGGCAATGAAATATTTATTTCAATTAATATTTCCATTTCTTCGCTCTGGTGTCGAGGCAAAGCGCGGCGTTGAGTTCCGCCACTCAACATGCAATGCCTCCAAAATTCGGAAAGTGGGGAAATTAGAAATCGAACCCACAACCTGTCGCGTTTACAGGCGCACGCTTGTACCTCTGCACCTCAACTGACAATTATTTACATATTATTCAATTAACATAATCAGGTCACCTTTGTTAAATACAAAAGGAACTAAAATTAGTCTACAATCATAGCTTAAAATCCGGTATATCTTTACAAGTAAAAGACCAGATAATCTGTACTTAAAAACTAATACCTTCAGCACTATAGTCAACATAAAAGAAAAAAAAAAAGTATTCACCTTGAATGAATAACGTCATAAACCATGACACTATAGAAAACGCGACTGACATTACTGACACGGGCTCCATTCAATATAGAATTGTTAGGATCATACAAGACCAAGCAACAAAGAAACTTTCGATACGAATATTTCTTTTCACACCATAAAAACTTGGAAGTTCAAAGTAAAATGGATGAGAGAAAGAGGTCAAAATAGGGGCGCGTGTATTACTATGGATTTGTATGACAAACGCAGGGGTCCGTGGGTAGTAAGTTTTAATTAAACACATGGAGCATTAAGCTGGATGTCAGACAATGGAAGAGGGTATTTCAATATTTAGCGTGTAATTGATTGTGTTAACGATTGTGATGGGAATTGGTATAATAAATATCGATGATTTGATAAATGTTGTCACGCACATATATTATTTTTTTTCTCTTTCTCTCTTTCTATCTCGCTCACATTCACATTGTATCCTGCATATAGCAGGGTTGGCAAAGGGTACCTTTCCTTTTCTTTTTGAGGCAAAGCGTGTTGGATGGTGGAACTTAACGCCACGCTTTTGCATTTGTACGAAGAAGTGAGAGCGAAGAAATGAAAATATTCAAATATTTATTCCCTCGCGTGGGAATCGAACTCATAACCGTCGTGTTTCAGTCACACCAAGATGACTCAAGTATATATTTTTTAAATCAGCTTCACGCTGTATCCCGCACACAGCAGGGTAGGCAGAGTTAACCTAGTGTTAACACACTCCGTTCCCCACGTTCGGCCGAATTTTGGAGGCATTGCGTGATGAGTTGCAGAACTCAACGCCGCGCTTAACCTCGACACCAGAGCGAAGAAATGGAAATATAAATTTAAGTAAATATTTCATCTCCTCGAGTGGGGATCGAACCCACAACCAGTCGGTTTTACAGTCACACCTCGTGCCGCTGCGCCACGACTGACCTCTATATTTTTCTATATTTTTTAAATGTGACAATTAAGCAGGATAACTGATACTTAATACAAAAAAAAAACATCCTCTTCGACATTAAGAAATGACGTTTCCTTGTAGTATATCACTTTATATAATAAAATACAGACAGACGTTACCATCAAAGAGAAATATACTTACACACAAAGCAACCAAGTATTCATTATCCTATTACAGCTATATTAACGATACTCAAAGACGAGATTACCCCAAACAGAAAGATGAGTTAGGAGCACTTTGTTTCATAATATATAAATATATCATATACTTATAGTACGATCGACGAGTCGTGGCCACCCTGACGTTACCTAAAGATGACTGCACAAAGATTTTAGGATTTTTTACTTACATTTCATTATTTTCTTCCAGAGTACAGTATGAAGTATCAGTTCAGAAAGCCTAACGTCATAGCAGCCACGACTCGTCAACCGTACTATAGCTCAGCAAATCTTTATTTGAACAGGCACATAGCATGCAGGAACAAATTAAGTCTCAATAATTATCCACACGACGGCAACACATGAATAGTCAAGAGAGCCCTCTCGTATAAATTGCGTGTAATGGAAATTGAAGTCTTCAATTCAGCGGAGACTGTTGTTTAGAATGCATTTATTCCACTTGGAGTGATTTAGGTTTGTTGAACAGGTTTGTGGTTCGTGATATTAATAAGCTATCGAGTTCTATTATTTATATCAAAATTATAATTATTAAATTATATTATTGGAGATAAAAGAAAATTGATTTATATGGCACATTTGGTAAACAAAAAAATATAAAGATTGTGATTGACACAGTGCATGTTTGTAGAAGATTTTTAGGGAACAAGTAAACCAAAATTCAAAACGTAATGCCTAGAAAATTGGCGGAAATTGGGGGACGGAAGTGTCTCAATAATGAGGTTCCCAGGTTCCCTCTGCCTATCATGCTATGTGCAGACTACTGTATGAAACTAAACAAAAAACAAACAAAACCAAACAATATTTATCAGGATCAATAAACTGTACAAAATATAAATATAAATGTATAAATATAAATCTTCATAAGTTAGTAAACTTAAATATATTAAAATTAATTACACAATTTCATATGAAATTATGTTATATTGCATAATAAACCTAGAACGACTAATGTATAATTGTAAAACAAACACTCAAACGCACGCTGCACAATAATAAAACCCAGGAAGTCGTTTTGAGAAAGTCAACAGTGAGAAATTGCCCCATCTTTAACGATCATAAACTCCTTTACAGCTTCAAATGAGGTTAGAGACTAATGCTAAGATTAAGAAATTTCTTTCTCTACCTTCTTCTCGAATTCGACAAGAATTTAGAAAGAAGCAGAATCTCGTGTAAAAGTTGGCGGAGCTCAATGCAAGCTCAAAATAAGGATAATACTTTTATAACGATTTCTTATCATCAAAATCATTATCATCGTATTTGCAGTCAAATGCTCTGCCACTGCACTACAATGGCCCAAGTATTTTTTTTTCAGCCTCACGCAAGCTGGAAATATGTATCCTAATTATCAGAATAGACAGAGGGAACCTAGTGTTAAGATACTCCCCATTTTCCGCCGATTTTTTTGGAGGCATTGCGTGTTGAGTGGCGGATCTGAACGTCACGCTTTGTTTCGACATAAGAGCGAAAAAAAAGAAAATATTAAATATAAATTTCCACGAGTTGAAATCGAACCCACAGCCTGTCGCGTTAACAGTCCTTGCGTGCCACGACTGGCCTCATGCAATTGTTGTATGAAATATTTATTTTCCAAATCAACGTCAACATTTAAAATATCTTTCGAAACATTTAAATATGTCACGTCGAGCAAAATGCGCGCAAACAAACAAACGCTTTACGAATTGTTCGTGTCACTTAAGGAAAAGACAGATAAGTGAAGTGACAATGTATCAACAACTGTATTATTTTCAAATTCAGACAAAGGAAAGGAATTAAATTAGGATAATATATATAGGATATTAAATTATGAAAAATGTATATATACAATCAGAAACTGAGAACTTTTCCACATTAAGAAAGATCCAAATAGAACCTGATCAAAATATTTATTGGTTATACATATTATTAGACTAATGACAAAAAGGTAAGTAAAAGTAACGATACAAACAATGGTATAGTTACATCTTGTTGGCTTTTACATGGATTAAACCTTATTTCCTCGCTCTGGTGACGAGGCTAAGCGCGGCGTTGAGTTCCGCCACTCAATTCGAAATAGCTCCGGAATTCTGCGGAAATTGAGGAACAGAGTGTCTAATCATTCATTTACCTACGCAAAAAGCTAAAAAAAAATCTTTACGTAAATAAACGTCAACTATCTCTAAATTATCACAACAGAAATGGTTCTTTGACTGTATCGTCAACTGTTTTATTAGGCAATACGTTAGCTTAGGGCGGTGTAACCCGTAAATGTCATTTATTTTTTAACAATAAAATGACCCATAAAATTTTAATCCGAAATAGCTTTTTAAAGCACACGAATAGGCGAGATGTTGTAAAATAGATAAAATGACAATTAAAAAGGAATAAGTTACTTTTATAGTTTCAGTATATCGTCCCGAATGATGTGTTCATTAAATTTTTATATGACTATTCATTAAATTTATAATGATAATAAAGAAAAAAGTGAACAGTAGTGAAACTGTTAATTAAGATAATATCAATATTTGGGGCCGTCGTGGCGTAGTGAGAGAGAGTTTAGCTGTAGAAGCGATGGTTGTGGATTTGATCCCCACTCGAGGAGATTAAATATTTACTTAAATTTATATTTCCATTTCTTCGCTTTGGTGTCAAGAATAAGCGCGGCGTTGAGTTCCGCCACTCAACACGCAATGCCTCCAGAATTCGTCAGAAAGTTGGGAACGGAGTGTCTTAACACTAGGTTCCCTCTGCCTACCTTGCAGTGTGCGGGATGCAGGGTGAAGCTGATTTTTTTGTATTTATATTTATTAATAATTTCCATCTTCTCGACTCTAATAGGCATATGGACAAAATGACTCGAAAATTGGACGTTTAGGAATGTCTTAACACTAGGTTTCCTTCTACCTACATGGGAAAAAGTATAATGTTGCTAATAATCAGGATTAACCTATGCTTTAGTCAAATAAAAAAAAATAGTTTAATTATTTTTCACTTTTTTGTTAAGATTCATTATGGTAATGATAATCATAATATACCTTTTTGAAATCCTCGTATTGAGCTCTTGAATTTGATACCCATATTGGGGTATTCGAAATGATTTTTTTTCACTGAGTACAATGGCGTCCCACAGCCGCCATGATTGTTTTTTTTAACGTCAACTATCTAAGAACACTTGGGCTGCTGATACAAATATAACGATACCTCAATTATGTAAATCTGTTCAGCGGTTCTGGAGATATGAGGTAATAAAAAATATTACATACATACATACAAGATACGCGGGAAGAACATAACCGTTCCTTAGCAGTCGGGAATAAGAAATTAAGTTTCTAAATATAAATAATAGAATTTTAAATGAAACAAACAAAACCAAGATAAAAGTTCCATTTCACAATTACAAATTACATCAGTTCTAAAATTCAAAATATGTATTTGCTAAGAACTATCTTGATAAATCTTATCAAATTTTAGCAGGCCATTTGTCAGTTTGTTTTAACATAAAGCAAAATTATCTTATTATGAAAATCTAGCCGTCAGTGTAACAGAAGTCAGCGGTCGTTTATCAAAACGTGCATAAGAACATGATAAATGCGGTTAGTTGTAAACCTGATTATAGTAAATTGATAAATTGTTTAAAATTTGTAGCAATATAATGAAATGGCGAAATTGTATTTGAATTATAAATTGTTAATGATTCTTAGTCATTTACATTAAAAGTAATTTGTCATTTTATCGCATATCGTAAATCATTAAATTTTCATTTTGTCATCACTAAGTAAGTCTAGTTTTGTTGAAGCGTAAATATTCTGCTGTAGCTTCGCGCTTTATTGGATAGGCAAGGGAACATGGGAACCTAGTGTAAGACACTCCGTTCTCTCTAATACTCCGTATTTTCCCAAATCAAAGTTACATTTTTAGGTAGACTAGTTGTCGCCTGAAACTTTTTCTTACGTGGACATGAGAGAAAGACAGGAATTAAGGATTCCTTGATTACTCATCTTAATACCTTTCAAGGACTAGAGGTAGACATATGAAGTTTCGATTGGGCAATGTTTCTCAGTTATTCAGTAACATAATAGTTTTTTAAATATACTTGTACCCTTTATGGCACTGATCATTTTGACATATTTTTTTATCATCACGCTATATCACGCACATGGCAGAGTAGACAGAGGGAACCTGGCAACCTAGTGCTGAGACACTCCGTTCCCAGTAAGTCCTTCGTCCTTTACTTCCCTTACCCACTTCCCTCCGAATTTTGGAGGAATGGTGTGTTGAGTGGCGGAACTCAACACTGCGCTTGGCCTTGTTACCAAAGCAAGGAAATAAAATTATTAAATATTTCATTTCCTCAAGTGTCAATTTTCTAATATTTGTTATCTTTTACTGAATTATTTCCACTTATTCCATAAAGAACAATAGGATTATATTAAACAAATAGAAATGTTTTTATAGAAACGTTACGATTCTATTACTATTGTAAATTTCATCACCAGAAACCTAAATTCTTAAGAGTAATTTCCGATTTCGTTATATTTAAATGAGAAGCTCTCTCTTACATTCGTTTTCCATTGGATTCAATTACAAACTTATGTTACAAAGCAAATAGATAAATTGTGGTACAAGTTACAAGATACTGTGTTGAAATAATTTTGATTATTAGTACAATAATTTACGAAAAATAATTTAGTATAGTAGTAAAAGTTTTATTTTATTTTAAAAAAAATAAAATGAAATATATCTTATTATAATATAAATGCAATGAAAATTAACGATATTATACCTAAAACCCTTAATATAGAAACCGTACCTGTGTACGGTACGGCAGCGTACAATTCGCACTATAACAACAACTATACAAGTCAAATATTATCTATATTTTCTTTTTTTCATCATGCTGTATGTATGTATGCTCTCACAACAGACTAGGCAGAGGAAACGTGAGAAACTAGTGTTAAGACACTCCGTACCCATTAAGACACGTATTAGTACCCGTATTCTGGTGGCATCGATTGTTGACTGGCGGAATACAACGCCGCGTTTTGCCTAACAAGCGCGGATAAATTTATTCCACAGCCTGCTGTGCTTACAGTCAGTCACACGCTTACCCTCCTGCGCTGTGACTGTCCTAAATATCATCCATTTCAAATACTGAAACTAAATAGTTCCTATTTTTTCAAACTCATAATGCCTATAACACACAAGACACCTTTATCCCATACATCTCTCAACACTCGCACCATACAAACGCCATACAAACAGCGTTTCAATCGTCACTGGCCAGATAGCGCTAATTGGTCGTTTGAGACGCACCGCTAATGCGCCGGCGCAATAAATCCGATCCGATCAACGACCCGACGCGTTGATCATGATTATCAGCTTAAAGAATAGCCAGGGGAAAATTAAACAAACATAAACATTTTATAATGTTAGAAAAAGATTTTTTAGCTAGGCGTATTGCGTTTTATGTAAACATAAAGCGTAGAAAGGATAGTGATGGCTTTTTGGTTTAGTCAGAAAAAGTAGACAATTTTTTATTTAATGAGATATTGAGTTTTTTTGGTAAAAATATAATTAAATTTAAAAAAATATAATTTGGTTGCTCTCGTCGTGGTTAAAAATAAAGAGGTTGTAAATGAACAAGCAGTCATTTACGAATATAGTTATGTTAAGTATATCTTTGTCATTAGAAAAAAAAATATATATTTAAAAATTTTCAAGTATTATAACCACACCTAGCAAAAAACCCAGGATCCGAACGGTTTCCAAGAGGCGCTACGTGCTTGCTCACTTCAGTAAAAGATAGATGAAACTATCTATCTTTTATTGAAATAGATAACAACTTTGATCAAATCATGTTAACATCAATCTTATCTCATTGATAGTTGAATGGCACATAAAGGGAACCTTTATAGATTCGTCATGTCTATCTGTGTGTCTCGTCACAGTCACTTTATTCAGAAACTACAAAGATGAAACTTGCTACATACATGTTCTATAAATGCTTTAATGTTTTTTTAATATCTTTTTTTAACACATAAATACAACATTTTATTCCACTTACTTTTATAATCTACACATATAATCTATCTGTCTGTACATGGAAGATATATGAGAAATATTACAATAGTGGTCAATTTATGTAATAGAGACCAAAACAATGTTTTTTTTTATTTTTGTTTGTCTGTTTGTTTTGTCTATCTTAGAATTTTCAAGCGGGCGAAGCCACGAGCGGATTGCTAGCAGTAAATAAAATCTATTGATCACATCATCACAATGTATGCAGAAATAACATTTAGAAATATGGCAAATCATGATTCTTGTTTAGATAAAAAAAATAAGCGGTCGCTCGAATGACACTACAACTTTAAACTGCAATTTGTCACGTAAATGTGTGTGTAACTACTTTAAAGAGCTTTTAAAATAAACGTTAGCGTACACGCATTGGTGTAGAATAGACGTTGGTGTCACAACTTATGCGCAGCTGTTTCATTTGGTTTTATTATTTTTTTGGTCATTATATTTTTGGTCACTAAAATTGTAAAGGGGCAAAGACGCTGGTGGCTGTGACACAGTTCATACTAGTACGGCTACCAACGCACACCTCTTGGTTTAAGAGGCAATTTGTTAAATTTAATTTGATGAATAAATATATTATTTTATTATTATTATTTATTTTTTTAATACTACGGGAACAAGGGTAGTTGGGATGTTTCCGATTGACAATCATGATTTTTTTTCAATATTTCAATTGAAATATAGATGAAATAAATTAAAGAAAATCTTAAATTTATAGATTAGGATTTTCGTATTAACAACTTTGACAATTTTTTTATAATTTGTATAAAATAAAAAAAGAAAATTGTTTTGATATTATTAGGTACTGTGTCGTTTGAATACATAAAATTTAATATTATTATTTTACTCCTATGTATTTATAAGTAAACCTATTTTTCCAATCATTTAAAAGTTATAAACCCATACTACTACTACATTGTACAGAAAATGATTGATACTTTCAAAATATTTTTTAGACATCAAAATAAAATAAAATATCTTCATCAATTTATAAGAAAAATAATAAATAATAATATCATTAAATCTATACGAACCCACTGTTACATCGATATAAGCTGTGGTCACTATTTCATCTCTTGCCACCCAAAAGGAAACATTGAACGTAGTGTTTCGAGCGACGTAAATTGCTGCTATCAATCAAGCGACACATGCGCTAGACTAGGGCTAGAACAGACGGTTCGAATATAACTTGTATACATATATATATATAATATGTCTTTGAATTACGTTGGTGATTGACAATGTTTAAATAGACGAATCGCGGCGTTGAGTTATGCGTCCAAAATTGGGGAACGGAATGTCTTAACACTAGGTTTTGTAATGTCTATTCTGCTTTATGCGGGACACAGCCTGCAGCTTAAAATTATATAAGTTTGATATGTATACGGTAATCTAAAAGTAAAAATTGGTATATTTATTAAAAAGACAGTCCAAATCTAAAATAATAACCTAGAAAATTGTAAGCCTTTTCGTAAAGTGAAAGTATGTACTGATTACAATTTAAGTTTAAAAGCCCAAAGAAGTCAAAAACTTTATTAAGCTCAATGTATATTTGACTGTGTGTACAAATGTAAGTAAAACATAATAGGGTAAAACTTACAGAATTTATAAATAAAATTTTAAATAAATTTGAAGTTAAAAGTGGCCACAGAAGACATTACAAGTTATTAAAACTACAGTCTATTCGTTGCACGGCGGAGCGGCGTTGAGTTCCGCCACTGATTATTAGTATATTCGTACAACGGAATGAATATTAAATAAGCTTTTCGTACGTAGTATAATAATTATCAACAAAAGTTTTTTTGTCAAATTATATTATAGAAAAAAAAAGCATTTAGCTGTAGTTAACGCGCGGATGAGCTTTCGAAGGGGACGTACAATACGGGACGAATTTTCAAATAAGCTTTGTGATACAACAAAAAATGTCATCTTTTCACGATGCGTTCGCTTGAAACGTATAGTAAATAATAAAGAACGTGATTAAAATCCTGTTAGCGCAAAGGTAAAATATTGAGATGTAAGTGATAGTTGCAAGTTCAAACTGAGGCTAAGAAATTGCAAAAAAAAAAAGAATTTCGTACAATTCGTTATATATAAATTACGTCTACTATATTAATATAAAATTGTGGTTTTAATTTTTGATACATATATTTTATTAAGCTATTAAATACATATCTCTATTGTATCTACTAAGAAATGTGTAATATATTAAAAGTTTCCAAGATTAATAATCGCAGGTGGTACCTTCCCCGATAAATGACTATTTAACGCAAAAATAACCAGTAGTTTTCTAGATTAGCGCGTTTAACCAAACAACACGTTTTTAAATTAATTGTACAATATTAATATAGAACCACAAATGACATAATCTCTACAATATCCGCTATTCGTGCTATCCGCGACCCAATTTTAAAGTTCAAACGTGATGGCATTCAAAACGATATCAAACACAGTAACATTAACATTTCTATACATTTTTAGCCCTAAAAAGACTAAAAATTGGTTATTCCAAATGTAAAAGAAGCAAAATGTCAGGCGAATGACACCAGAGTTGGGGGTCTTTTTGCTGGGGACGGTCTCGTTACGCGTCGCCACGTTCGTTCTGCTTTTATTTGAATTTGTGACTTATGGAAAGTGATGTGAGAGATATTTATAATATAAACGATACAAGTTGGAAATAGGATTTTGAAAATATTGTGAATCATTCTATTGAGGCCAGCGGCACAGTGGCGCTGGCACTGTAACCGTGATAGGTTGTGGATTCGATTTCCACTCGACGAAAATTAAGTATTTAATATTTTAATTTCCTCGCTCTGGTAACGAGCGCAGGGTTACATTCCATCATCCATTCATCTCAACACGCAATGCCTCTCGATTTGGGCAGAAAGTGTGAACGGAAGTATCTTAATAGAAACGGAACATGTTAACACAAGGTTCCCATGCTCCCTGTCGATACTTTAGTCTCCTCCCTACAATTACAATTAAATATAATACTAAACTAACAACTAACTTAAAAATATATCAATAACTTCAAGAGTAGTAAGACAATCGTTTTTTTAGATTTAAACTATAATAAGTAAAACATTTTTTTTAGTAGCGTTTATAAAATATTTACGAAAAAAAGTATCCATATGTGTGGAAACTTGGAATAAATGTACATATAAGCCAAAAGGTTATCAAATGACCTTCGTCTCTTCGGTATGTGGGTCGAATCCACGCAGGGCTTCTACAATACGATAGATATCGAACAAGATTATGATATCGTGAATTACAGTCAATCGCATATAACTGTTCTAGCCAATTTTTTTTTTTTTGTTGTTTTTAATACCTACACTTTATTTTGTAAGTTGGTAAACTGGTTTAGTTTACCAGTCTTAAAAATGTAATCTACTAATCGGTTTTTTTTAATTATTATACGTTATTATTATTATTAATTGAGGCCAGTCGTGGCGCAGGGGCATAAAGTGTGACTGTAAATGTGACAGGTTTTCGGTTTAATATTTTCATTTGTTCATTCAATCTGGTGTCGAGGCTAAGCGCGGCGTTGAGCTCCGACTTCCGCCACTCAACACGTAATACCTCCAGAATACGGCGGAAAATGGGAAACGGATCGGCTGTGTGCAAAAACAGCAAAAAAAATGAAAAAAAAAAAATATTACTATATTTTGAAAGTTAACAAAATATAAGATTTTAAATACTAATGTCATTATAACTGGTGAAGCCAATATAGTTCTCCGCATGGAGCATGTTAGTCACTTCGTTTGTACGTAGGCGCAGGAAGACAATAATGAATGGGCCACTGGGTCATTAGACAATTTGTGGTTTATCATTTGAAATTTGATATCAAATATTAAATTTGATAGCAAAATTCTTGTTTTATAGCAAAATATTGAATGTACTTACTAGGTACGTATTATAATAGTAGAAAATATATAGATGTTAGCAGGTGTTTATATGATAGAAACATGAAATGTTTTTCTCATGAAATAAAAAACAAAATCATGTATACTTAACTTTGAAAAAAATACTATACGAATTTACTATTAGTTATAGAAAAAATAAACAGAATCTATAAAGTATATAAAACGTGAGCTTTAACCAATAAGTAAATGAATCAGTATCTGACTGAAAGAACGAACGAATGTGTAATTAAGTAAATAAATGAGTTACCGTCTTATGACATACATACATACATAAAAAAGTAAAAGTAAAGTCATACTTGGTGGTGTAAGACTCTTGTCCCTCACTTTCCGCGTCATGCATCAGCTTTGTCTATCTCTCCTCTACTCTACTCTGTCTCGAGTGGGTATCGAAACCACATACATCGAATTTACTGTGAGACGCTATCTAACAGCACCACAACGGCATCTACATAGTTAATATCGTATGTTCATAGAATATAACACGAGAATCTATTGCATTTTAGGTATTACTTATATCTTTTATGAGCTGTAATCAGATGTTTAAGGGATCATGGCTCAGATAGATAAGACGGGACAAACTGAGATCATTGACTCCAGGTACAAGTCCAGCAATAGTGTACCTAATGTAAGTTATATTCAGTATTGAAAAAGCATATTGAATAATTATATATTCACAAAGAATCTATTCTTAACTATAGATGGGGTTCCCTTGTCAACGTTTTTTTGAGCATCACGTTTTATCCCGTACATAGCAGGGTAGGCAGAGGAAAGCTGGGAACCTAGTGTTAAGACAGTCCCCTCCTAATAAGACTTCCGTTCCCCACTTTCTATCAAATTTCTAAGACTCTACGTCACGCTTTACTTTCTTACCAGAGTGAGAAAATGAAAATATTAAATATTTCAGTACCGGAGTGGGAGTCGAACCCACAACAGTCACGTTTACAGCCGCACGCTTGTGCCCCTGCACCACGATGGCCTTTCGGTAGACCTCCTGCTTACTTGATTATAAATAAATTATACTAAGGAAAAGCATAAATTAAAAAAAAAAGGGGGCCTAAGGCCTAATCGTTCTTCTATTTGGGGTCGAATACGTTCAGGTCCTGTCAGAATATGGTTATGGAGTCAAATCAAAACGTAATGGCAGTCCAAAATTATATAAAATCAAAATATTTGCCTTAATTAAATTCATATTCTATACAATAACAAAAAATATATAATAAAAATAATTGTTTTTTCACATAATTACAGCTTTCTATACCAAAAGGCAGTAAATATTATTAAAGAAGTTAATTAGAATTAAATATTAGAGATCCGTTAACACAATATGTCAAATTACCAGGCGGTCGACGGTGAAGCGTGTCGCCGGACGTTATACGTACCATATGGAGTCACTTATATGAAAACTCAATTATGATTGTATCGCACGATAACATAGAATATTGTATGTAGAAATGCTTAATAATTTATACACATCTGTCAACTCTGACACATGGTTAAAGTAGAGTACCTATAGCTTCTCTCTCTCTATCTCTCTCCAATAAATGGGCTATCCAATGGTAATGACTAACGGGCTATACATTACTATTCCCTAAGATACATTATAAAAAAGCCTAACTTGGTGAAATATCTTAGACAAAATTATAATTTCAATTAAATATTTTTCATTACATATTTACTTCTAAGGTGATCATAAAAAAAACTAAAATAGCAACACTTAATATATCACATTTCACATATTACAACCAAAATAACTTCCATATTACCACCTAATTAGGTAATTCTAAAATTGTATTAAACGAGATTCGCTAAAACAAAAATGATACAACAAACTGACTGTTTAAATTAACCAGCCCCGGTCACAAACCACACCAGACGGCAAAACGTCCAAAACATGATATGATGGGTAAATATAGAATAAAGGGTTAGGATAAATGGGTTCCGTACGTAGATTTATGAACGCGGCTGACAAGTAGAAAATAACAAGGTATCCATTTTAATTTAGGGACGTTAAGTGAATATGGATATCAGTGGAAGTTCTTCGGTTCGATTTGGGAGTGTTAGTTATTTTAGAGAGGCCGTCAGTGCAATCCACTGGTTGTGGGTTCGATCCCCACTCGAGGAAATTAAATATTTGTTTACATTAATATTTTCATTTCTTCGCTCTGGTGTCAAAGCAAAGCGCGGCGTTGAGCTCAGCCACATTGCACGCAATGCCTCCAGGACTCGGCAGAAAGTGGGGAACGGAGTGTTTTAACACTAGGTTCCCTCTGCCTACCCTGCTGTGTGCGGGATACAGCCTGAAGCTGATAAAAAAAAGTTATTTTAGTATGGTGGGTTATCTTGAAAGTTGTAATAAAAAATTTCATTCTTCCGCATATATAGAAGGGTGTTGGCAGTCTGAATCTAGTACCAAAAAAAGCGCGCTAGGATGAGACAACAAAATCAATTCATTACTTCGAGTGGAAATCGAATCCACAGCCATTGCGCTTGCAGTCAGATACAGCTCTTTTGCGACATGGTTCATGTGTAAATTATATATTTTTATATCCAGTACGTCATTCTTATTATATTATTATTATATATAATAAGAATATATTATTATTATACATTTAGACATATTTTTATAACACGAAATATAGACATATTTAAAACGTAATGGCTTAATTTATTCCTATGTTTTATAACCTTCTTTTTTATCTATTTCTTAAATGTAGAAAAATATGTTATTTATTTATCACCAATATAAAAGTAAAATACGTTATTTACTTATCACCGATATAATAAAATAATATAAAACCATACATCAAATAACAGTTTCCTAAGAAAAATCCAATTAAAAAAACCCCGCATCGAATCACAACGCAAGTACAAGATTCAATTTGTGAATATTTTATGCGTGGCAATAATCAATCTATCAACAAGTAAATTGGCTATTAATATTCCAATGAAATAAACATACGCCGTCCAGCGTTTATCAACGCTTCGAGTGATACGATACGCGGTTGATTGATAAAGTGCCCTAGTCTTGAATCAAACCCGTTATAGCTGATTCTAAATGAAAAGCAGGTAATTTAATATTTATCCTTGTTTACATATATTAAGATAAATTACTTTACATAATAGATATAAATTAATTTTTAATTATTTTTATCTCCCCGCTTTGGTAAATAAAGCGCGGCGTTGAGATCAGTGGAGCGAATACATATAAATTTGCTACTTTTTAAAGTGTAAAAGTAGCTCGAGTGATCGAACCCACAACGATCGCGTCAACAGTCACACAATGAGCCTCTACGTCACTACGGTTCCGGAAAGACCAGAAAATAAAACCTTTTATAATAATGCAAAAATTGAAACATATTCATATTTCAGAAAATAAATAGAGGTGATATCACGTAGCATAAAAAAGCTTCACGCTGTATCCCGCACACAGCAGGGTAGGCAGAGGTAACCCTAGTGTTAAGACACTCCGTTCCCCACTTTCCGCCGAATTCTGGAGGCATTGCGGGTTGAGTGGCGGAACTCAACGGCTCGCTTTGCCTCGACACCAGATCGCAGAAATGGAAATATAAATTTAAATAAATATTTCATTTCCTCGAGTGGGGATCGAACCCACGACCAGTCGCGTTTACTATTAGAGTCTAGTCATACTTTGTGCTTTTGCGCCACGACTGGCCTTAATATCATGTCATCTTCGTATAACGGCTTATAATGTCACAGTGTTTACAGAGATCTGGATCAAGTGGCACCAATTAGATAATTGCTCTTCTCAATAGAATTATGCAAATTGACACCGAATAATAGGTCACAAGGGCTATTTGTTTGTTTACAATTTTTTTTCCAGCTTTACGCTGTATTCCATAAATAGCAGGGTAGGCTGAGGGAGCCTGGGAACCCCAGTGTTGAAACTCTGTTCCCCACTTTCTGCCAAATTGTTGAGGCGTTGTATGTTTAGTGGCGAGCTTCAGCGCCTGAGTTTATTATCACACTTTAATAATATAGGAGAAAAAAACATAATCGAAGGTATGTGTAATCAATGACAAAAAAATCTGTTGAAACAGAAAAATAATTCGCTGTCTCAATGACAGTTCAATATATTATTTAAAATTAAATTAATTAAGATTTTTTACAGATAATCAAGACCAAACACGGAGTGGCGAAATTTAACGCCGCGCTTTATCTACCAGAGCAGGGAGATGAAAATAATTCACACCCCCGAAAGAACTCACAACCATCGCATTTACTGTCATACGCTCTCCCACTGTGCCACGACGGTTACACTCATTAAAAAATAAAATTGGATTTATTAATTAAAACACTTAAATATGAAATCTTAATCACAATTCAATTACATACAAATATAACTGTCACTATATACAGATAAGCTATAAAAACACGGTTTTATCTCACAACATCCCAGGCCCGGCTTCCCAAGCATACCAACATAGTGTTAAACATAGAATAATCAAATTCTAAAAATCTATGAAGATTATTATTAAACTGACCGAAACATTTTATTGAGTAAACAATGGCTACTGTTTGTTAGGAAACACGTGTTATCGATTAAAATTAATGAACCCACAACCTCCGCGTTGCTCCGCAGCTTGCGTTCTTCGCCACGACATTCTTCTATATTGTATTTTAATGTTCAATTTCTTTATACAAGATAAATTTGGCACTATCGCTTTATAAGAATAGAAAAAGTATAAAAAAGGAATAAGAAACATCGTGGACACAAGGCTGTTTTTAATTATATAATCATATATTAACTCAAACGATACATCCGACAAAAGGGAAAATTATAAGGATGCACTGAATTTTTAAAAGTTTTCTAGTTCTAAACACTAATGCAGAGCTCAGCTTTAGCCTTGCGAACTATAGCTACTTTGCCGTTTATTATTATTATTAATACCGCAAAATTTTGTTTTTTTTCTTCAAACATCAAAAAGTTACAAGTTAAAAATATATTAAAATATAGAATATGAAAATTGTTGACACACCTTACCTATTTTCTACATACATATATCCTTATTATACTAATACAGTATAAAATTAATGAAATATTCATTTAACCTACATCACAGCACGGAAGCGGGAGATTACAATAGTCTGTCAATGAAATCGGCTTACAGGCTTAGAAGTATCTCACTTCACCGGTTACTCACTTGATAATACGATTTACTCTTTACTGGTCCAAAGTAAAATAGGTTAAGCCAAAGATAATGGGGAAGTAAGTATTCGTGGGGTAAAAAATATGTACGTACTTAGCTCTACATATCTATTCATATATATGAATAAAATTAAGTCGCTTCCCATTGATTTCAACTAAGATATTTTAAGCTATACTACTTAGGGTAATAGTAAAAACCACATTATTTTAATTTGGTTTTTACTATTAAACAGGATATTTACGTATTGTGACTGAAGGAAAAGGTTTAGGTATATGTAATATTCAAACATTTTATAATTGAGTAAATTGATTGAGAGAGATTATATATAACTAAGTGTTTAGCTCCCAAATTACAACAGTGAAAACTACATTTAAATCGGTTATGCCAGTTCTGAGAATAGCATGAACAAACGCACAGACAAAGCAATTTAAAAATCATTGTTTTACATTAATAAATGCCAGAATATCAGATTTTGTCATATATCTTCCACGTACATATAGGTTACAGATTTATTATAGTACAGATATTAAAATCAAGTACAAATACCTTTCAAGCCCTTTGAACTTGCCGTCATGCATCAACAAACACTCTATCAGTACCGTCAATCAAATAAACAGCATAATTTACTCTTGTCTCGAGGCATCCATTCAGGACGTCACTACGACAGCTATCGTACAATCAATAGAAATTAATTTTGAAGGATGTATATCCCCGTATGTGAAGGCCTAAGGGAATGATTGACAAGATAAGGTTCGAAGTGATGGAACGCTTACAAATATGTGAGTAATAATAACATTTAATATATGGATAATTTTTCCATATTAAAATTTATTAAAACATTCAAAAAAATGTTTTAATAAATTTTAATAGAGGCCAGTCGTGGCGCAGTGGCACGAGGTGTGACTGTAAAACCGACTGGTTGTGGGTTCGATCCCCACTCGAGGAGATGAAATATTTACTGAAATTTATATTTCCATTTCTTAGCTCTGGTGTCGAGGTTAAGCGCGGCGTTGAGTTCTGCCACTTAACACGCAATGCCTCCAGAATTCGGCAGAAAGTGGGGTACTGAGTGTCTTAACAATAGGTTCCCTCTGCCTACCCTGTTGTGTGCGGGATACAGCGTGAAGCTGATTTATTTGATTTTATTCAAAAAAATACCAACCGTGGCGTTACGTTCTTTCACTTAACAGGCAATCCCTTCAAAATTTAAATCTAAAATGAGAGTTAAATTAAATGTTAAGATTTAACTTCGAAAAGAATGGGAAATCTAAGTGGGAGATCGTAATTTGACGTCATACATGTAGACTATTTCTATTACGAGTTATGAAGGGCTCAAAAGTAGCTTGAAAAATAGTTCGTGTAAAATACACATTGCGCGTTTCCAGATTTTTAACTTGGCACGACACGCTAACGCGTGGCTTCATCTCTAATCCATGAAGTAAAAAGTTACTAGTCCCATGGCTTTATGCTAATTTTGTCAGCCTCCCAAACAATATAGAAATATACATAAAAAATAAAAATAAACGTGATACATTTGTTAACGTGAAACGAACAATATACAAAAAAGCGCAAAAACAAAAAGCAAATAATGTTTTTTTTAATAACAAACAAAAAACTATATGAAATAGTTAAAAAAGTTACAATATTCTCGCTATTAAAGATATGAGTAAAGATCTGTGTACATCTATTATTATACGAGATGAACGTGACTAAACTCAGTAAACTACATTTGTGTCACGTGTTGTTCAACATAAATAATTAACTAGATTTCCATATAAATTTTATATGGAGATAACGAAGTTTACAAGTATAATTTGCTTGTTTTCGCAATTTTACTGGAGCATAAATAAGAAGGAAAGTAAAGTAAGAAAATTAACTTGGAAAATAACAAGATAATTTATGATATTAGTGGAATTATAGTTGGTGCTTTGATGTAGCAAATAATGGGTAGGTTAATATAATACTGCTTGGAGCTAACTTAGGTTATAAAATGTAAAATTTAATGCGATAGATTGTGGGTTCGATTCTCACTCGATGAAATAAAATATTATATATTATCATTTTTTCGTTCTGGTCACGAGGTAAAGCGCGACGTTTAGCTCCACCACTCATCACGCTACCAATACGTCCAAAGAGAAAATGGATGAAAGACACCCGGTCCTAACGGGATCGGAGTGTATTAACACTAGGCTTCCTCTGCATATCTGGCTTTGTGCGTGATACTGTTAGCTAAAAACCATGTATTTTCGAATTTATTTAAAACAGAAGAAGGAACGCTTTTTGGGCTTAGTTTTCAATTAAATCCTTGTTTATTTCCTACTTGATATTTTTAATACTTATTAAAATGGCTTTATAAATGGTAACTGGTAGGTACAGTAAGCTCTAGGGATATAATCTTCTCTCCCTTCCTTACACCACAGCCACAATAGAAGACAACACTCCTTCTGGGCTTCGTCACAATCGGGTATATTTTAGCGTTTTTAAAACATTTCCTTTATATCCAGAAAAATGATTTAGAATTGAATGACGATGATGTAAATAAATAAAACTTACATTAAAGAAATGTGGCCTCAACCTTCCTATAGTATACTTGGCGACATCAGTGGTCAGCTGCTGGCAGGCGCACCCGAAGAGGAACACGCCGACCACCCGGTACGCCTCCCACACCCAGGCTGGTACCTCCTTGCCTAGTATGACCCTTGATCTGCCACCTCTGTAGTCCCGCAGTCTGATCCACTCGGTGAGGCACATCTGGAAAGATAATATTGGATATTTATTATTTTGTTTTAATACCTTAACCAAACTCTCATCAAACTACCCTTGAAGGGTATCCTTTCCTATAAAAAAAGGCTTGAGTTCCTAAGGATCATACGGGAAGCACTAGCTTTCAAATAAAAAAGAATCATCAAAATCGATTCCCCCAGTAAAAAGTTCTGAGCTAAATAGCAATAAAATGAATAACCTATTTTTACAAAAATCGTTTAAAAAAAGGTATTTTTTCGTAATTTTTTTCTTCATTTATTACTTAAAAATATTTTGTGTTAACGTGACATTTAAATAATTGCTAAAAGTAATAACACTTATATGCACGATTGAGCAATTTGGCATTTAATAAAAATTATATTATTACTAATGAATCGAGGTCAGACGTAGAAATATGTCCTTAGCATTGAATATAATATCTAGTTGTAAAAGCTGTAACCTTTTAGAGGTAACAGTTTCAGAACTTTAAACTGATGGTCAAAGAAGGCCAGTCGTGGCGCAGTGGCACAAAATGTGATTGTAAAATTGACTGGTTGTGGGTTCGATCCACACTCGAGGTAAAATATTTACTTACATTTATATTTTCATTTCTTCGCTCTGATGTCGAGGCAAAGCGCGGCGTTGAGTTCTGCCACTCAATACGCAATGCCTCCAGAACTCGGTGGAAAGTGGATAACCGAGTGTCTTAACACTAGGTTCCCTCTGCCTACCCTGCTGTGTGCGGGACACAGCGTGAAGCTGATTTGTTTGTCATTCAAAGCAATAAAATTACATAATAGATGATATCAAGTATTTACAATCAAAACAAATCAATACGAGACTCGCGTGTAATAATATCGAATTAACATACACATACATATGTATGTCTGTATGTCGCATACATTAGTTAGTATGTGATAAATTAGTAACTATACAATGCCATATTGATTGTAGTAAAACAATATGTATTAAATTACTGTATTATTAATAGCAAATATACATTTTTCAACTCATGTCTAGATTTATCCTGCTGTGTGCGGGATACAGCGTGAAGCAGACTAGATTTTTTATAAATATGGATAATTCTTTTGGACACAGACGAGGCGAATGAGGTATGTACAGACCATGGCGTTTGGCACTCCGCTCCCTCCGACTACCTAGCTAAGAATAAAACATAATAATTAAATAAAAAAAAATATAATTAATTATGTAGTACCTTGTTTATGTAATTACTTTATTGATATAATAAAAATTATTTGTGGTAATTAATTGAATTTAAATAAAAGGTAAATAAAGGCCAATTAAGGCCTTTTTGGACCTATACAACTAACAGGAAGCATGTCGATAGAATATCATTTATGACATTTGTTTGGTAAAAATATTTTTCTTTGAACTCATTTAACAGTAGGTTAGTTTACCTTTGTTTACATGTGTTTGTGAGTTAATGTAATTAAAAATAAATAAAAATGGATACCTTAATCTTGTAGCCTATAAACGCAAAAGAAAATAATAACTCGGGAATACACAATATTTAAGTAAATACATGAACGCTTAATACATTACTAGTAGTTATTTAAAAGTGTAAATCAAATCAAATCTATTTTTCAAGCCAGCACTTACACTACATTTTAAAGACGTGTCCTGCATGATCGGACTATGTGTTCGTAATACAGGTACATTGTTAACGATTGACAGTTAAAGACAGTGTGAAGAAAATTTATAGTTTCGCTTCTTCACGCTGTAACCCGCATATAGCAGGGTAGGCAGAAATAAGCTAGTGTTTAGACACTCGGTTCCCCATTCTCCGCAGAATTTTTCAAGGCATTGCCGGTTGAGTGGCAGAACTCAATACCGGGCTTTTGCCTTAATCCATAACGTAAAATGTCCAAAATGCAACGACAACAAAACTAAAATTCTTAATTAAACTTTTAAAGCTTTTTAACTAAATATGCTTAAAATATCAACATTCATTTGAAAAATATATATCAATACAAATGTGTTAATAAGTATATATATTTTTTTATTTCGCTGACTCCCAGACTATTAAGATTCTGGGGCATATTTTGCATGAACACAAAAGTCTTGCCTCATTACGCACCAACAGTCCAATATCGATTGCTTACGGCGGAGGTCTTCGTTAGCCTCTTATAAGACTCTATTGAAACCAATCCTACATTTGAATATTTTATACACATTTGATACAATACGTATATGAAACAAAGGAAATTACATATTATTATATCTTATAAGCTTGAATTATATTAAAGGTAGGTACGTTGAGGGCACATAAAACATTTCTAGAATAAAAAGATAGATTGATGTGTGTGTATTTTTTTGCTTTTAAGGGATTACACTTATTTAAAGAAATTTATTTTCCTTACAATTTTCGGGATTTGTTTGATTTGTAAGATTAGAGTTTTTATTTCGATTTTTTTTTAATTTTACATGAAATCCTTAACCATATTTAGAACTATACATTTTTGGAAAATCCAACCTTTGAAGCACTTGCTGCTGCCCCATAACGGCCTCACACACAACCAGACGCAATATCTCGAAAATCGAGTAAAAAGTGAAAGAAACGGAGTGTCTTAACAATATGTTGCTTCAGCCCACGCTGTATCCCAGCGTGAAACAAAAAAAAATATGATGAAAAAGTAAGTAGCTCTGCAATTTACTTTTCATTTATCAACGAATTCATTGAACAGCACAAATTGTAGATACATTTATTCAAAAGTTACAAAAAATAGAATATAGGTTATCTATTTTCAGACCTACTACAACGACATTTATCTATTTCCATGTCCATTGCCAACACACGATATTTTCTTATCATTTGTAAGTGCTTCATAATTTTCAAATATTTACGTAATAGCTTGTAATGATAACGAACACGTACGTATATGTACATGATTCACATCAAGATATTGAAATAAAAATTATTAATAGATAAGTGGATTTTCAAGATATTTTTTTTTTGCAGCAGGGTAGGCAGTGGGAACCTTGTGGTAAGACACTCCGTTTCCAATTTTGCCGCAGAATTCTGGAGGCACTGCGTGTTGAGTATTAAAAGTCAGAACAACGCCGCTCTTTGCTCCGACGCCAGACCAAAGAAAATGAAAATATTAAATATTTCATTTTCTCGATTAGCAATCGAACCCACATCCTGTCGCATTTAAGGTCACACTTTGTTCTCCTGCGCCACGACGAGCTTATTTTTTTATATTATATTCAGTATTTAGTATGATTCACGTTAAAAAACATTGTCATACTAAATTATGGTAATATAAAAATCTAAAGAGAGTCAAAAAATAGATAAAAGTAAAAAATAATAGTCATGATATTACATATTTTTATTATAACGCGTTTCCGCATAATATTTCTGCTTCGTTTGTTTGTTTATTGTGTTGGCGGAAACTGACGTAGTGGTTTAATCATAGATAGCGGCAAAAAATACTATATTTTGTATATGGTATTGTACTTTATGTATTGTATATGGCGTTGTACTTTACAATAACTTTTGCTTTGATAAATCAATTTAATTCAAGTCTTTAGTTGTGGTGATGAAATATTATTTATAAATATAAAATAAATCAGCTTCACGCTGTATTCCGCAAATACCTGCTATTTGCGGGATACAGCGTGGGCTGAGGCAACCTATTGTTAAAACACTTCGTTTCTTTCACTTTTTACTCGATTTTCGATTACGATTTACGATTCCGATACGCATTTTCCACCGAATTCTGGAGACCTTACGCGTTGAGTGGCGGACCTTAACGCCGTGCTTTGCCTCGACACCAGAGCGAGGAAATGAAAATATTATATATTTTATTTTCTGATATAACATGTTATATAAGTACAAAAAAAAAACTAAATCGATTTGGGTATCCGCCTTAGACAATTTATTATTTTACAAAATAAAATCAAAATAAAATATAATATTTTATAAGGATCTCTAATGAAGAAGACGTTGGAAGGATGAGATCTGTAAACGACCGCATTAGTCGTGTTTGCAATCTAATTATTTATATGCAAATCGAGATAGCAATCCATTGCATATACTCGTGTCACGGCTTAATGTACCGTCAAGTAAAAAATGGGTAAAATATTTTTATTTTTCAGCTTCACGCTGTATCCCGTACATAGCAGTAGGAAGAGGGAACCACGGGAAGTAGATTCCCTTTTCCATTTTCCGTCGAATCATGGCGTAATTAAAAACTACGCCGCGCTTTGACTCGACATTAGACTAAAGAAATGAAAATATTATAATAAATAAAAGAAAATATTATTAAAGACAGACTGTACTGTGTGTGTGACTAGGGTAACTTAAAAAATGTTATCGTAACATAAAAATATATAAGAAATCAAGATATAAGAATACTAGTGTTAAGATACTCCGTTCCCTATTTTTCGCAAAAAAATTCGTGTGGAACAGTGCAACTTAACTTGCGTGCGCTTTGTTTATTAAAGTGGAGAAATAAAATAATTTAAATATAACCATTACAGTTAATGGGAATCGAACCCAAAATATCCCACTGCGCCACAACGATGAAAATCAATAGATAGATGAAATAAGCTAAACGATTTGTAGCATCTATTTAATCAAATCAAACAATTTAATACTAAATTATTACTTTATTTGAGATCAGTCGTGGCGCAGGGGCACAAAGCGTGACTGTACAACCGACTGGTTGTGGGTTCGATCCCCACTCGAGGAGATGAAATGTTTACTTAAATTTATATTTCTTTTTTTTCTCTTTAAGCGCGGCGTTGAGTTCTGCCACTCAACACGCAATGCCTCCAGAATCCGGCAGAAAGTGGGAAACGGAGTGTCTTAACACTAGGTTCCTTCTGCCTACCCTGCTGTGTGCGGGATACAGCGTGAAGCTAATTTATTTATTTTTATTTTTTATTTTTTCTCTGGTGTCGAGAACAAGCGCGGCGTTCAGTTCTGCCACTCAACACGCAATGCCTGCAGAATTCGGCAAAAAGTGGGGAACATAGTGTCTTAATACTAGGTTCCCTCTGCCTACCCTGCTGTGTGCGGGATACAACGTGAAGCTGATTTATTACTTTATTCTGCGTACGACTGTACACTTGATGTATTCTAATACAAACACGTACCAACACTGAATACTACTGTGTAAATAAGAGAGCACAATGACATAAATACATATTCATAGGTATTTATTCTAGATTTTCGCTCCTTTTTTTACTTCTCGTGCATGTTGTCGAAGATGGAGAGAAAACATCGATAAATCATCCCGTATTTCACGTACCACGTGCTTTCGAGGTATAGCGTATTTGGTTGGCGGATCACAACGCCGCGCTTTCTATGCCGGAAGAAACGTGTTATACAATAAAATTTAATTTAGGATTGAACAGGTGGTTTATAGGCAACAAAAAGTAATAAATGCCACGATTTCTATTCACAGTAAATAATTGATTGTTACTTAGGTACACAGCAGTCATACAGGAATCGGATTTTACGGCCCGTATTTACACCGTTTTCATTCCTAGATATGTACCTAATTTATGAACGAAAACTGCATTTCAAGACCGATCTCAAACTTGAGAGCGGTTTATAAATACGGGTCTTGACGTTGTGGTATCAAACACCACAGTATTTTTTTATTTAACCAAACCTTTATTTTTTAGAAGTGATAAATGGAGGATTCGAACCCTCTTTAACAATCAAAGAGACGCAGGCTCAAAACAAGCCAAGTTTAATATTTTTGTCTAATTAAATATGAAACAACGTATATATTTATCATAATAAAATTGTACTAACATTAACTATGTATGGATAACCTAAAATTAGCCCCAATTACTCCCAACCAAAACAACCACAAAGAAAAACCAAAAAAAAAAAACACAAAATATCCAAAAAAACTATTAACACAAAGAAATGTCAAACGAATTAAAAGCTATAATAAAAATAGAAGCAATAAGATCTACATATAAGTTAAGTCTTATTTACGACCGAAGGCGGAGTTTATTGGTGCTGTGTGAGGGCGAGAAAGGATTACCGTTCGGACGCGACAACATAAATAAGGATCTCTTGGCTATTTCTGTGTACCACACAAGGATATATAATATAGAAATATTGAAATGGAATAGTCTTTTAGAAAATTTATAAAAAAATGTTACTTAATGTTACTGTTTAGACTTGAGAATCGTCCACGGGAATAGATCCCGGTACCGTTAAAAAATAACGTTTTTTAAAAAGAATTTATTGTTTTCTAAGTGTAGAATAACATATAAAAAAAAATTAGTTATAGAGTTTTTGGTTGTTTTGTGTTAATCACATTTTATTTTATGTCGTGTTTAATTAACATTATTTTATATATATTTTTATTTACTTTACGAACAAATTCGAGTCGTTGCGTGGTTAGTAGCGGAACTTAACGCCACACTTCATCTTTCCAGAACAGAGAAATGAAAAGTAGTTCATTGTCACAATGTCCTCATCTTATATTCGTACTTGTTTATAGTAATTATATATTCGTTTTACGCTTCATTGTTTTAACTTATTGATATTTGTGCAAGATGTGTGAGTGGGTATCGAACCTACAGCCAAGGGGCTAACAGCCAAAAGCTGTTCCATTTTGTCACATTTGGCTTTTAGTTTAAAATATTAGGAGTTTTTATCTTGCTTTTTTAACTTTATATATAGGTATATTGAGAAATGAGAGGATGGCTTAAATAGCAATTAAATTAAAAAAAAAGCAAAACATTTAAACATATTACAAAACAATATTTCTCAAGAACCATTTTCATTTCAATCCAAGCAAACCCACGGGACAAGGCGTAACAATAAAATTGCAACACACGGTATATTAAATTACGCGACACCTCAATATGTACAAATAATTACATAAAAGCACCTTCCCTGTTTGCCGTAGTAAAGCAAACTAGAGAGATTTACATACTTAACAAAATGACAAATACCTAGAAATATAGTAAAACAAAGAGGCTGTCGTTGTGTAGTGGCACTATGTATGACTGTATACGCGACGGTTGTGACTTCGATTCCCACTCAGGGACAATTAGTATATAATATATTCATTTTCTTGCTCTGGTAACAAGATAAAGTAAGGCGTTCAGTTCCACTACTCTACAATTGGGCGGAAAGTGGGGAACGGAGTGTCTAAAAAGTATGCGGGATACAGCGTGAAACCATAATTAAATAATTGTATTAACCGAGTCCTATAATCAGAACCTAACCAAACTCTCATCAAGCTACACTTGAAATGTATGCTTTCTAATAAAAAAGAATAAACGAAATCGATTGGCGTGATATTGAGTAATTTGTCCATTTGTCGCGCATAAACCTAATGCAAATTTAAGGCTTATGTGATTTCCTCTTAGATAACATTGTCAGAAATGGACCAAATCAAAATTCAAAAAGGGACCACAGGATTTCAAATAAGAAAAAAACCATCAAAATCGGTTCCCCCAATCAAAAGATAACAAACCTTAAAAAAATACAATACTTGACAACCTCCTCCTTTTACAGAAGTCGGTAAAAAAAACCACAAACAATACGGGTGATTTATGTGAGTTATTACGACACATACTCGTATGTATGACATCGATCGCTCGACACAAACATCGTGAGTAAACTCGCTGACATTAAACTGATAACCGTGAAATTTGCTATTAACTGATAACAGCCTTATTTTAAGATCGTGTGTAAATTTTACTTCTATGTATGTATCATTATATGTTGAAGCCAGTCGTGGCACAGGGGCACAAACACTCACACGAGTATAAACGCGACTGGTTGTGGGTTCGTTCCCACTAAAGGAAATTCAATATCTATTTTGATTTATATTTTCATTTCTTTGCTCTGGTGTTAAGGATGCGCAGAGTTGATTTCCGCCATTCAACACGCAATGCTTACAGAATTCGGCGGACAGTGGAGAGCGAAGTGTCTTAACACGATCCCTCTGCTTTCGCTGCTGTGTGTAATTACTTGTAGTATTCCTTTATCAAGAAAAGGTTGGGAGCCCCTGTGTTTAGCACATAGACACGAAAATAATTTATTTTCCAGAATCAGTATCGTAACATGAAATCCGAAAACAATAGCTGTTCCCCCGCTTTGCTCCGAGTGGGAATCGAATTTAAAACTGTCGCCGTTTACACTCATGCCCTTGTGCGCCTGCACCACGACGATTTATTTTCATCGAAAATACATCAGATATATAATTTAATTGGAATATTACGTTACTTATTTAATTATAAGCAAAATCTTAAAATCTATATATAGTTAGTTACATGTTATATACAGCCTCGACATAGATTAGTCTACAAAGATTATTGAAGTAAATTAAGAAACCATGATCATTTAATTAGAACTCGTCTAACGGTGCTTGTTTGTTATATTTAAATAATCAAGTTAATAATTGAGGCCAGTCGTGGCGCAGGGGCACTAAGTGTGACTGTAAAACCGACTGGTTGTGGGTTCAGTCCCCACTCGAGGAGATGAATATTTATTTAAATTTATATTTCCATTTCTTCGCTCCGGTGTCGAAGAAATGCGCGGCGTTGAGATCCGCCACTTAACACGCAATGCCTCTAGGATTCGGCGGAAAGTGGGGAACCGAATGTCTCAACACTAGGTACCCTCTGTCTACCTTGCTGTGTGCGGGATACAGCGTGTAGCTGATTTGAAATTAATAATTGAATTAATTTTAGTTACACGACACGATCTGTATTAAAGTTATATTGATTTTATGTTATAGTTAGTTACTTCTCTGTTGTTTTTTACTAGTACACCACAGACTTCACACTACAGCATCTGTTATTTTTTTAAAGGTACCAAGAATTAGGCGGAAAATAGGAAAAGGAGTGTCTTAACGGGAAACGCAGTGTTTTAACAGTAAATACCCAGGTTCCCACTGCCTACTCTGCTCTGTGCGGGCACCGAATTTAAAAAAAAATAGTAACGTTGGGTCCCTCGAATTCTTACCATCATATTAAATACAGTTTAGTACTTACTTTAGTAGATACGTGCAGGAAGCGTGTAATTTACATTGGACGTGTTCGGTCTTTAATTTCCATAATATATGCAAGACAAGTTAGAATTTAGTATACGCAATGTTATAAAGATTATTCTGTCACAGGATTTATTGAGACAGGGCGCAGCGTTGAGTTGCTAAGTGACAATATTTCAACATAGACAGCAGAGAAATGGCTTCCTCGGGATTATCCTTTAATAATTCTAGTAGTAGTGTTAGAGATATAAGTTCTTTTGCGTCACGCTGTATCCCGCACACAGCAGGGTAGGCTGAGGGAAGCTAGTGTTTAGACACTCCGTATCCCACTTTCTGATTAATTTCTAACGCATTGCATATTGAGAGGCGGAATTCAACACCGCACTTTTGCCTTGACATTAGAGCGAAGAATTGAAAATATAAATACTCAATTACGTCAAGTGGGGATCGAACCTACAACCAAAAATCAGTTACGTTTACGCGTGGCCAAGTGGAGGGGTATGGTAGTTTTAATAAGAATATTCTTTAAAGCGATCGATGGAGATAAACTTTAACTTTTTGTCTACAATACGGCAAGTCCTTACCTACTGCTATTTTCAAAAAAATATCTGTAGACGCTACAATAAATACTTGAAAGTACTTATAAATATAAGCAAGTATAAGAGGCCATTCGTGGCGCAGTGGCACAAAGTGTGACTGTTAAACCGACTGGTTGTGAGTTCGATCTCCACTCAAAGAGATGAAATATTTATTTAATTAATTTTTCCATTTCTTCGCTCTGGTGTCGAGGCAAAGCGCGGCGTTGAGTTCTGCCACTCAACACGCAATACCTTCAGAATTCGGCAGAGTGTGGGGGCCTATACAGCGTGAAGCTGATTTTGATTTTAAGTATGTCCCATACATTGTTCATATATATTTTGTATGTGGTGAAAATTTTGTTGCATTACTCATAACATTAGTATTTGAAAAGCGTAAAAGTTGTCGTTAAAAGCGATCGTAATCATGACATTGTCGCGTCTAATTTTAACTCATGCGGGCGTGCTATTTTGTTGGAAAGCTAAATTTATACCAACTTTCAAGTAAAAATAACAAAGAAATGTTTTGTTTTTTTTTTTCTAGCTTCACGCTGTATCCCGCAGAGGGAACCCAGTGTAGAACAGTGTTTTTATTGTCCGCTCCGGTCGGAGACTCCACTGTGCGTTAAGTAGCAGAACTCAACTAATACTATTAGAAATGAATTAACGTTAAGTGAAGGTATTGTCTACACACAAAATATCCACTCAACGATAATTTTATCAGCTTCACGTGGTATCCCGCACACAGCAGGGTAGGCAGAGGGAACCTAGTATTAAGACACTCCGTTCCCCACCTTCGATAATAGATAATTTGATGATATAAATAGTAATAAATTTATAAGTTTAATTCATTTATTAAGAAAAGATGAGTTTAAATATATACATAAGAATACCGTACAAAGTAACATGCCACTTTAGGATTGGCTACTATGGTAAAAAAAATCAATTTTAATTTTATATACATATTTACAATATTACTGTTGTACCAACAAATTCACACTGCAACACTTCAATTTACACTTCCAAAGCCATTGCACATTTTTTTCAATACGAACCCACCACCACCGCGAAGCATCGGCGCCACGACGACGTCAAATAAATTAAATTCTTGCTTTTATTATAGCGAAAACTTTATTTTACGTTTTTGCATCTACATCCGGAGCAGATGCTGTAAGTTTAATACTTGTGTATGGAGATAAAGCACTTGTCGTAACGACGACCATCTAGATATGCTGAATGGTTGGGACCATCTGGCGTGCTTTTAATATCATATCATATATTGAATATAAAGTATATGCCTATTATTTAATTATGTAAAATAAATAAATCAGCTTCACGCTGTATCCCGTACACAGCAGGGTAGGCAGAGGGAACCTAGTGTTAAGACACTCCGTTCCCCACTTTCCGCCGACTTCTGGAGGCATTGCGTATTGAATGATGGAATTCAACGCCGTGCTAACTCTAAATATTGTCGAAACTATTTTTCAGACTTAAATCTATCAATTGATTTAGATACATGGTGACTTTACTAAATCAATCCTTACGATTTGCCTTACGCAATGTCTCAAAAAATGAGCGGATAGTGGCGGGATTGTCTGTATTAGGCTTAATTCATCTGTCTTGCATTAGGCTTCGTCAGCCTGCTACTGTGAATTAAATTTAGCAAGAAATTTTAATGCTATTTCTTATAATTTAAAAAATACTACGGTTGTTGCTTCGTACCTCTTAAAGGTATCCACGCGTTCCTGAGAAAAAAATCTTGGCAGGTGACTTACGCACAGACAACAAAGCGAATTTAAATAAAAAAAACGTAGAAGAAGACCGTACAATCAATTCGTACGTAGATACATGCAAACATACATACATACATACTCGTATATAATATACGTCAATAGTATAAAAGAACCGGTGTTTCTACATCCGGTGAATTACATTCAATCATATTGTGGATAAGATGGCGTGAAAGTAATAAAACTAGTATTGATTTCGAATGAAATTGATCTTGATTCGGTCCGCCATTTCTTTAGATATCGATATCTATATTCGATTTATATTTATTTCTATTATAATTATGTTTGTATGTTTAGAGATAAGTTAAAGAACATGTTTTCAATTTTTTTTGTTGTTGAAATTTATTTTTTATGATTCAAGTTAATTATATAAGATTTAATAGGTAGCGAAGAGATAACAACTTTAAAGAGTTGGATGTAAGATTAAACCCAAACGAACAACTTTCCAAGTTAAAAAATGAAGGCTTTTAAATAAGTAAAAAGTAAACTAAAATTTAAGAATTTAGTAAAACGTTTAAAAAGTCAACTGTAGTTATATTTTAGTTCACAGGGAGAAACTACTGATATTTACACATCACCGTTCTCTACTTCCCGCCCAAATAGAAATCTTTTACTTTGTCTCTAATCTGTCTGACGGAATTAAACGCTGTTTGAATTAAACTTTACTAAATCACTACTCTGGTCTGTGGCCAGACGCAATGCCTCCAAAATTCGGCAGAAAGTGGGGAACGGAGTGTCTTAACATTAGGTTCCCTCTGCCTACTCTACTGTGTGCGGGATACAGCGTGAAGCTGATACATCACTACTCAAATTCGAACCCACAATCATTACATAATTAAGAAGTCAAGCATGCCACTGAACGTTGGATCATAATTTAATTAAACCATATATGAAACGTAAGCATATATTATCATAAATAACACAGTAACATAGATACATCTGTCGAATAGAAGAATATTTCAATATGGATGCATCTAATTGCATTACAAACGAGTACAAAAGTCTCACAAAAAACGGAGTGTCTAAGTATATCTAATAAATGATAATAGATAGAACGTTTATTTTAAGCTTCACGTTGTACACCGCATATAGCAAGGTAGGCAGAGGGAACCTAGTGTTAAAACACTCCGTTGCCGACTTTCCGCCGAATTTTCGAGCTCATTTCGCGCTGAGTGATGAAACTCAACGCCGAGCTTTGCCTTGATACTAGCGGCAAAAAATTTAAATTAAAATATTAATAAACAATAATTCATTACTCCGAGTGGTAATTGAACTAGCAACCGTCGCTTTATAGTTCCAAGCACATGTTAGAGGAGTAAGAGGCCGTCGTGGCTCAGTGGCATAAGCATACAGTTTTGAGCTTATGCCACTGTGCCACGACGGCCTCCTTTCACTGTCGAAGGTAATATGAACTTAGTACAAACACGTTAATGGAAAACAAACATTTGGGTAGGGATCATTATCGCTGAGTAAGCAACGTGTGAAATGTTAAACCTATCTATGAACGGTCAATACACACGTATTGGTTGTTCTAACCAACGTATAACGTGTCAACACGCAATATCTCCAGAACTCGCCGGAAATTGGGGAGTAGTCTCGACGGACTTACGGACAGACAACAAAGTGTTCCGTTCCTATAGGGGTTCCATAAGGGTTCCGTTTTTTCCTTTCGAAGAACGCAACCCTAAAAATACAAAAATATACCAAAAAAAATCTTTAAGTGAGTGAAATGTCGAAAAGGGAACAGAGTATCTTAACACTAGATTCCCATGGTCCCTCTGTCTATCCTACTATGTACGGGATATAGCGTGAAGCTAAAGAAAACTGTAAAATTTGTAATCAAAAAAAATATAATTTCAATTAAAAAGTCCTCGCAAATTGGGCGGTGCGTGGGAGACAGAGCGAAATTAAAAATAAATTAAATATTAATCAATCTCTCAGAGCCCGTAACCACCGCGAAATAAGGTCATATACAGTCCCACTGTGCCATGATGGCCTTGAGAACTCTAATTAAAAATAAGACTTGTTTTAAATAAAAAATTAAATACTTAGTATATGAAATACGCAACGATATAAGTCACTCGACCTCCATTCCGCTCTTGAAGCAGTCTCAATTAATATAATTAACGTTCACTTAACTTAATTTGTCTAAGCTATAATGAATCAAGAGGAAAACCTAGTTAAGGAGAGAGATAGATAATGCTGTATTTAAGGTTAAATTAAATGTTTACAAAGATTTTCTAATGTAATATATTTACAATAGTGATATAGTGTATAAATTCAAATAAATAAAAAAGTTTAAAATTAATAGCGGAGAAGAGAGAGTAACATAAACAATAGAGATGTAAAAAACTTTTTTCTTTTAAGCTTCACGTTGTATGTGCCACATATAGTAGAGACAGAGATCCTAATGTCAAAACACTCCGTTTCCACGCTCCGTCCAATTTTTGTCGAGTGATGAAACTCGTCGCCGTACTTTGTCTTGTTACCGTTAAGCGTAGTAGGAAAATATTAAAATAATAAATATTACACCGATAGAAAATCAAACCCACAACCTTCGCGTTTACAATCATACACCATACTATTAATAAATTTCCATTAAAATCCCTCAAATTAATGATACAGTACCTAATAAATTATAAAACAAATATACATATAAAAAAATCTACATAAAAACGTGTTATTTGGCACGACTATCACAACATCCACGTCAACGTAAACATAATAAAGTAAATATCAGTAGGCGTACAAAAACAAAAATGGTTGGCGAAATGCCAAGTGATCATCGTCGGTCAAGGCGGCCGAAGGAAGCGAGGACGACCTTGGATGAAATGAAACATAGAAAAAATGTAAATTTAAAATTTCTAATAGACAAGAGAGAATATAACAACATAGGTTTACATTGAAACGTTAGTCATTCAGTCTATTTTTGATAAAAAAATATTTTGTTTATGGGTTTCTTAATAAAATAAACAAACAAGTGTCGGACGAACCAACAAATCAGACTTCAGCACAAAATCCAGCTTTTACAATGACTTTATTTACTCTTGTTCTACACAATTCAATATACGTAGTAACAATATTTAAATATTAATTCTGTCATTAGAATTAAGTTGTCTTGACAATATCTTAGAACGTAATGAACACGAGTGCCGTGTCGTTTGTGCTTATATTGAAAATCCACCGGAAAAGACGCAGCACACTACCGCCACTTAATACAATCGATAATGGAAACAATATCAAATGACGTACTTGTAATTACAGTGACACATATTACTACACTATAAGTAACTTATGCTAACACAAGCAATTTTTTTCTTTGGATATTAATGCCAATCAAACTGACAACGCAACAAAAACAATGTAGGTTTCAAAATAAAAATATAAAACTACTATTGAATTCTTTTCACTTTATACAGAACTAAAGTTTGAACTATGACTCGGCGATATGCTTATAAAAGCCGAGGACGATACTGTCGAGGTTGTCAATGATAATTATCTACAATTATTTCACAAAAAGCACCAGAAGCACAAAAGCGTATAATTAAATTTGCTGTATTTTTTTAAAAAAGGAATTTAAAAGACTTTAAGCATGTGAATTTTATACAAACAAAACAAAAAAATCTGATTGCATTAACTTAATCAATATATCCAGTAACACTCGTACCACCAAGACAAATCCAACGACGTATCATTTATCAAAATCTAAATAGACAAACGGACATATAGAACATACATACATACAAAATCATAACCCATTTTTTGCACTCCGCCTCAGTAAAAGAAATCCTTAAAACTACTGGTAGGAAGTGAAGAACGAAGAGATAGAGTCTATTAGACTTACAGTTAGAGAGAGGAAAATTAAATTTTACATTACTATAAATAAAATAAATAAATCAGCTTCACGCTGTATCCCGCACAGAGCAGGGTAGGTAGAGGGAATCTATTGTTAAGACACTCCGTTCCCCACTTTCTGGCGAATTCTGGAGGCATTGCGTGTTGAGTGGCAGTACTCAACGCTACGCTTTACGTCGACACCAGAGCGAAGAATAGGAAATATAAATTTAAGTAAATATTTCGTTGAGGCCAGTCGTGGCGCAGGGACACAACGTGTGACTGTAAAACCGACTGGTTGTGGGTTCTATCCCCACTCGAGGAGATGAAATATTTACATTACTATATTAAGAAATAAATGCGTATGAAATTGAAAATAAAAAGTATTCACCATTTAAATTACAAGTAGAAAATATGTAACGAGATAAAAGAAATGAAAACACAAGATACTGTGTGTTTGTACTGTTATAATGTAATAAATAGTAATTAGGGCGCATAGAGATGCTAATCAATTTAGACACGCGGTCTGTGCTCTTTGAAACAAGTTGTAAGGTAAACATTTCTAATAGCCAGAAGCATCAATTAAAAAAATTATTAACTTAAAAAGATTTAAGTATATTTTTTCTGTGCTTTTTTCTTTCAATTTCACCGTTCGCGGTCCGTGAAGCTAAAATAAGACGGTTTTGCAATTTCGAAAATTGATTTGTATTCTCTGTCATATAAAACAGAGGTAAATTTAGTATTTTTATACACTTTCGTATAAAAATGTACATACATACCTAAAAAACAACGAAAAAAAAACAAAAAGGGAACTTAACAGGTTTACAACTCTAACCCGACGATGCGTGTCACACAGAGATTCCAAGATTAATTCTTAGCTGTTAAAATTTAAATCAACCAATTAAAAAAATATAATAAGAACAGGTGTACCGTTGATACCATTACAATCTTTCGCTCCACCAACCATATGGAGGAAGACTCGATAAAATGAATCTGTCAAGTTTGATAAGGCTTAGATATGAATCGGAATTTAATAATTTTTTTCCGGTAAAAAAAAAACAGCCTGCCCTAAAAGCTTTGCCTTGCCTAGTGAAAAGGGTTAACTTCGTTTATTTAAATAGCTGGTGCCGGCTGGTCTCTGGAGATCTATACCTATGTATGTTAAACTTATAACAATATTGGAATTTAATAACAATAAACATTGATAGCATTGTAAACGATGGTTGTGGGTTCAATATCAACCGTGGGGAGTGAATCTTTTTCATTTTGCCGTAGTAGCAATAGCAGGTGCGGGTTTGAATTCTGCCGTTCAACACGCAGTGTTTGTTTTGAATTAGAGTAGAAAGCAGATAACAATTCGGTGCGGTAGCGAATAGGAATAGAACTTTTCTTCTTCTTTTACCATTAAGACACTTCGTACTTCAACTTTACTACCGCGCTTTTTATATATACACTAGCGGACCCAGACGCGGCTTCGCCCTCTTGAACTATACGAATGCTTATTAAATATATTTATGAAATTGTTTTCAGTTTTTAATAGGATTGGTAAGAAAATATGAGCCTAAATGATCAGAATAATCCGAAAAAGAATAATAAGTAGAGAAAATTCTTATTATTAGAAAAAATATTTAAATAATTTAAATGAACGAAAATAATAAGTAAACGTAACCAAAGGAAAATATTAATAAAAAAGAACTAAACAAAATCAGCTAGCTGCATTATCAATATTATCAAAGTAAAATAAATATTTCAAAGTAATAAAATTAAATGTGTTGTGTTGTGTTTTTGCCACTTGCAAAATGTGGTTATTTACATAATACTCAAATACAATAAAAAATAATTTTATATTTTTTGTTTCTGTCTGCCTTTCTATTTCCCCGAGCTAATGTCCAGAACAACTCAACTAATTTTTATTGGAATTTGAGTGATCGATTTTACTGATTTACCCGGGAAAAATCTTTTTACACGTTTTCCTTGAGCGCGTACATAGATACTATATGAAATAACTAAACTCCTTTCTACATTAAATTCGATCATATTTGCGAGCAATATAAAATAAAGTCCCAAAAAACTAAAACTACGATTTATTAAGTGTATAAAAACGGTATAGATAACTTAACTGAAATAACCATTCTTTTCAAATCCCATTTCTTTTAAAAAAAATATATATATTTAAATGGTTACTGTAGCTCAACCTCATAAAGTTTAGTCAGCGCACGCCATAGCAGGTAGAGGGAGCCAGGGAATACAGTGTTAAGGCATTCTATTCTCCATAGGCACCCCTCACCTTTCGAAGAATTCTTGAGAACGCCGCGCTCTGCCTCGTTACCAGTGGAAATCGAATCCCCAACCGTCATTTACAGTCAAATATACTTTAGTCTTGTTTAAAGAAACTCAGCCACACTCAATATTATTAAAACTACAAACATCTGTACGTAATGTAAATGTAATTGGCACTTGATTTATTTTTACGCTACAAATGATTCATCATTTTTTTTATGAAACGTATTTTAACTCCACTGTCGAATGTTTTCAAAGATAAATCTGTAGACATTTTGAATTTTATGGGTTCATTCTCTTTTTTAAGAAGGAAGCAACTTCTTCCATAAATCAAAAATAATATTACTTTAGCGTTTTGGAGAATATTTGTGTATAATGATTTAGCCAGTAAAAGATCAAAATAATTAATGGTTTTAAAAAAAATAATGAGCTTCACGTTGTATCCCGCACAGAGGGAACCTAGCGTTAAGACACTCCGTTCCCCACTTTCTGCCGAATTCTGGAGGCATTGTGTGTTGAGTGGCAGAACTCAACACCGCGCTTTGCCTCGACACCAGAGCGAAGAAATCGAAATATCAATTTAAGTAAATATTTTACCTCCTCGAGTAGGGATCAAACACACAACCAGTCGGTTTTACAGTCACACTTTGTGCCCTTGCGCTACGATTGACGCATAAAAAAATAACCACAGATAAATAATCTGTCATACTTTTTTAACTGTATAAGCGAAAACAATATCTAAATACAACATACGTGTTTAGAAATTAAATATCTTCCATCACATCCAAAAACACACCTTTCAATCAAATAGAATAAATATGATGTTTAAAAAATATGGTTAAAAAACAATCAACTGGTTTACTATTTTCCTAGTTAGAGACATCTGAAGAGTTTATATTAAGTCCTCAATATTCAGGTTCTGGCTCCATCATTCATCACACCAGCTCATTGATATCATGATATCGAATTGTCACCTAAGCTACGTATAACTGCCATGTTTCATAAGGATGCAATTATTACAATTGTTTCAAATTCTTAGATTTTATTACATAGTTGGTTACAACTCAAATTAGAAAAAAAATCAAATCAGCTTCAAGCTGTGCCATGCATATAGCAGGGTAGGCAGAGGGAATCTAGTGTTAAGACACTCTGTTGTCCACTTTCCGCCGATTTATTCGAGGCATGCGTGTTGAGTGGTGGAACTCAATGCCGGGTTTTTTACCTTGGTGTCAGTCAGGGTGAAGTGAACCTCGCGTGTAGATAGAACCCACAAATGTCGCTTTACAGTCACACCCCTGTACCACGATGGTATCCTCGACCCACTAAAAGCATGTTAAAAAAATATAGTTTTTTATATAACAACTAATATTAGCTCCAGAGATTTACGACGGGGCCAAACCCTTTTCTTAAATTCCTTTGACAAAACACCAGTTGTTAATTATTAAAATAAATATCCGTTGCTGTGAGCAGACCTGTTATTATCACTTAGTTACTTTATCATTTCACAGTATCAGTTTACAATTTAACTTTGATAAAATAAGATTTTTTTTTGTGTAATTATATAATTTTGAATATTATTTATTTTTTACTTCAAAAGGTATCCTGCATATTTACCTGCTTACCCTGCGGCAGAGGGAACCTAGTGTTAAGACAGTTCCGTTTCTCACTTCCCGCCCAATTCTGAATGCATTGCGAATTGAGTGACGGAACTCAACGCCCCGCTTCGCCTCTTTACCAGAGCATTAAATATAACATTTCTCGAGTAAGAATTCAACTCACAACCTGTCGCGTTTAGAGTCGCACGCTTGTGCTCCAGCGCCACGACGGGCTTTCTAATTCATTATAATTTTTCTACAAAATTTATTTATATATACCTAATATAATATATACCTAATATAAAAGTAATTTATTGTATCATCTTTCAAAACGGGATAAATTTCTCGGGTCAGTAACATACTGGCTCAACAAACTTAGAAATTTAAGCTTTAACCACCATCATTTCAATATAACAATAATACCACCCATGACTTTTCAAAATTATTGATCAAATAAAATCAGCCTCACGCTGTATCCCGTACACAGTAGTAGGCAGAGGGAACCTTGTGTTAAGACACTCCGTTCCTCACTTTCCGCCGAATTCTGGAGGCATTGCGCGATGAGTGGCGGGACTGAACGCCGCGCTTTAACTCGACACCAAAGCGAAGATATTGAAATATACTTTTAAATATCTTATTTCCTCGAGTGGGGATAGAACCCGCAACCGGTCGCGTCAACAGCACCTGCGCCACCACTGGCCTCTTTCCAGTTATTGCTAATAATTGAATACTTATTGGGTAAGATCAACTAACGATAAGCTTATATTTATTTATAAAGAGTGTAGTAAATAATAGTAATTGATACTTTCGTAGTGCCATTAAGATAAAGTTAAAGGAGTTAACCTTAATGTTTGTTTATATGTAAATTTGAATTTTTACTAGAGAAAAGCTTACTTAACGCTGTTTTCCGTTCATAGCCAGGTAGGCAAAGGGAACCTGGGAACCTAATGTTAAGACACTCCTTCCCCATTAAGATTTTTTAGTATCAGTAAAAATGTTGTTATTTAATTTAAATTTGTAATAGGTATATTAATGTTGTTTTTAATAGATCTCTTTAGTTAAGACTTCATCGTAAAACATAAAATATCATTATCATTTAATTAAATACTTGGAATAATTATATGTATTCAAGTCTCAGTTTATATTTTAATTAAAAATATACTTTCGATATGTCAGACAAGTGTCAACAGAAAAAGAGAGGCATCAAGAAATCGATATCAGATATTCGATCTTCCAATAACAATCGCTATAAGCGATATTAATAATTAACTTTTTAGAATAATTTAAATAATATTTTATAATTGCTTCATTAAAAATTTAAAATATAAATGAAATTGGACGATTAAATTGAGATATTTTTTATATTTCACATGTTCCAGAATCTGAAGAAGTTAGGGAAAGGGATTTTTTTCTCTAAAACCCAAAAACACTGTCATAATCATTATACTTATCAAGACAATAAAATAATTTCTTATATTTTCTGAAAGTTTACTTCCATTCTGGTTGTAAATTAATATCAACATCTATAATACATATATCAAAATTGAGAATATAAAATATAGCAGGATACATAATCGCACTCTCTTATCTGTAAACGGAAGAAAGTGGGATATTCCATTTTACGTCTTAAAGTCTACACAAACGAAATTTTATTTTACGGGCTACGATAAATATAGATAGTATAATTTAGTTTCAATACTTTAGCAAATAAGATTTCAATAAATTCAAATAAGATTATTACAGTTGAAACCACATAGCGTATGTTTTTTTTCCAACTTCACGCTAAATCGCGCATGTTGCAGGGTAGGCAGAGAGTGTTAAGACACTCCGCTCTTGAGGCATTACGTGTTAAGAAGCAGAACTCAACGCCTATTTCATGTTCTCGAGTGGGAATCGAACCCACAACATGTCATACATCATATTGAGCCAAGTCATTGGCGTGGCATTATACGAGACTCACTCGTACTTAATACCGAAATAGATTCCACTATTTCCATAACAAAATTGATTTACGTTTATCGCTTTAGTAAATTGAAATATTCATCTGTTTAGAGTAGTATGTGATTATTTAAATATATTTATATGTTATATTGGTTTCAGTTTTAAGCTACTCATGGGCTACTATTACTTTATTATTCAAAAAATAAATAAATCAGCTTCACGCTGTACCCCGCACACTGCAGGGTAGGCAGAGGGAACCTAGTGTTAAGACACTCCGTTCCCCACTTTGTGCCGAATCTGAAGGCAGTGGCGGAACTCAACGCCGCGCTCATCCTCGACACCAGAGCGAAGAAATCGAAATATAAGTAAATATTTCATCTCTTCAGTGGGGATTGAACCTACAACAAGTCGGTTTTACAGTGACACTGGGCCCCTGCGCCACGACTGGCCTCAATATCATTGAAAATAGTGAATAAATAAAATCTTATTTATAATTATTTTTGCCTTAAGATCAGTGAGTTACTATCTAAACGCACGCATTTCATCTTAGATTGTGTATTCTTTATTTTGTAGCTTTACGCATGCGCACACATTACATGTTGAATGGCGAAACTCAACGCCGCGCTTTATTTCCTTCCCTTTTTATTCTTATTTCCCCCTTTTGCTATTTTCTCTTATATTTCATTTTTTTTTTTCATTTCTTCGAGTGGGAATCGAACACACAACCTGCCTCGTCGCGGTTATAGTCGCACCCGCGCATGCACGTGTGAGACTGGTCTCCATTTTTATTTTTACTTAATACAATTTTAAATGCATTGAATATTATTTTAAGCCACATGATTATCATGATCATGATCTGTTCAAAACATATGTTTCAGTATAAGCTACGTATATCTAAATATATTTAAATAAAAAAAAATAGCTTCACGCTGTATCCTGCACACAGCCAGGAGGGTACCTAGTGTTAAGACACTCCGTTCCCCACTTTCCGCCGAGTTCTGGAGGCAATATACACCAAAACAATTAATACTGTAATTTGAAGAGATTAGAATCGTTAAATTATAGCGAGAGACGTTGGCCGCAGCATCCCATAGTTTAAATGGTAATAACTTTGACCGCATCGATCGTGGTACAGATAAAACAAATCAAGGCCTATCAGAAACAAATCTATTTTATAAGAGGAGACTACCGTGTTATTTATTTTTTTCTCAATTTCACAGGTAAAAATAAAGAATTGGGGTTTGTTTTCTTTTTTTTTTGAGAGATTCTGTTACTTATTGGTTACAATACATCGTTATTTTTTTTATTAAAAGAGTATGTGAATGTTAGAGGCCAGTTTTCACGCAGTGGCACAAAGTGTGACTGTAAAACCGACTGGTTGTGGGTTCGATCCCCACTCGAGGAAATGAAATAGTAAGTTGAATTTATATTTCCATTTCTTTGCGCTGGTGTCGAGGCAAAGCGCGGCGTTGAGTTCAGCCACTCAACACGCAATGCCTCCAGAATCCGGCAGAAAGTGGGGAACAGAGTGCCTTAACACTAGGTTCCCTCTGCCTATCCTACTGTGTGCGGGATACAGCGTGAAGCTGATTTTATTTTTTCTTATAAAATTATTCAAATAAGTACTTGTTACTTACATATATCTGGATTATTAACTAAATATTGTATTAATTAAATCCAATTTCTGGTGAGATTAATATAAAGGAAGTGTCGACCACAAAGAGATGTATGTATATTTATTAAAATTACAAGGCTGAAGTGAAATTGTGCTTAGTTGGTAAGGATAGGGGAAAAAGTCCTATTTTTTTTTGGCTCCACGCTATATTCCGCGTGAAACAGTGTAGGTAGAGGGAACCTAGTGTTAAGGCACTTCGTTATCCATTTACCGCCGAATACATTATAGAATTGCTTGTTGATTGGCGGAACTAAACGCCGCGTTTTGCCTTGTTACCAGAGCAATAAAATGAAATATTTAATTTACTCGAGTGGGAATAGAACTCACAACCGACGACGGCATCTTGTTCTCGGTTCTTTTATACGAATTTCCATATGTTTACAGTTAGCTACATGTAACCAATACGTGTTTAATAGATATAGGAGATAAGCGGAAGGTGACAATAAGTAATGGTCGAACAAACATCAAGAGTAAATATTTACAAACTATCGACTATCGAGTGTTGGCTATGGGGTCTTGGAACTTGGTTAATTCACACCTTTGAATACTAGGTCTATTGTGGACATTGGGCATTCTTATTAAACCACTAATGTGTGAAACAAAATATTATTTAAAAACAAGCTTTTTAAACTTCTTTATTATGTACAAATCAAGCCCTTTCATATTTTTTTTAGCTTTACACTGTATTCCGCACACAGCAGGGTAGGCAGAGGGAAACTAGTGTTAAGACACTCTGTTCCCCAGTTTGCGCCGAATTCTGGAGGCATTGCGTGTTGGGTGGCGAAACTCAACGCCGCGCTTTACTCCAACACCAGAGCGAAGAAATAAAAAAATCATCTCCTCGAGTGGGGATCGAACCCACAACCAGTCGATTTTGCAGTCACACTTTGTGCCTGCGCCACGACTGGCCCTTTCATTTGATACCTATTAATAAAGATGGGTTGTACAAAAAATTGTAATCCGCCATTTTATTACGGCGGCCATTTTGCATTAAGAGCAGTATTGATTATATGTAATTTTCATTGTCATCAGAACTGAATTCTTAATCAAAATTTCAGCTGAATCGGACACTGGCAAATGGGTCATGTTGAGCTTGCAAGACTTCACATACACTACACACGTACCGTATACGGAAAATCAATTAATATTTTGTAAAAATATATGTGTAGGTAGCTAAATATATTTGATATACTGAAGAATTTCGACGTAGCTAGACGAGAACGTATGGCTTAGTTGTTCGGTTTCCAAAGAGGGCAAGAGGTGCGGGTTCAAATCCCGCAATTAAAGATTTCTGGTATAAACTCTCGTTTTAAAACAAAATTGTCAACAAACGAGGCGTGTGAATATAGACACGACAAGTTGTAGGTTCGATTCCCATTCGAAGAAATGCATTATTTTTTTTTATTTTCATTTCTTCGCTCTGGTATGGAGGCAAAGCGCTGCGTTACCTTGCTACATGCAGAGTACAGCGTGAAATTGTATTATAAATACCTATATTCACAAACATTTTAACATTTAAAATAACCTTTGGTCTCATAAACAAACAAAAATCATAAAATGTGTCTTTTTTATAAATATCGAATGCGTAATTTCGTTTCGTTCACAATAATAAACGTGGGAGACAACGACTCTATGTAATTTGATTGGCCTTCGCTGTCCAAAGTCACGCAATTTGTAAATTTGCCCTAAAATAACCTTATAAATTTAACATATATTACTATTTTTTAAAATTATTGTTAAAAAAATAAGACCGTCGTGGAGGAGGGGCACAAGGGTGTAACGCAATGGTTGTGGGTTCGATCCTCACTTGAGCTAATGTATCTATTATTATTTATTAATATTTCCAGTTCTTCGCTCTGGCACCAAAGCAACAGCCCGCGGCATTAAGTTCCGTCACTCAACAGGCAATTCGAAAAATCCGGCAGAAAGTGGCGAACGGAGTGACTTTACACAAGGTTCCCTCTGCCTAGTATGTGGGATACAGCGTGAAATCGACTTATTTTTTAATTTACGTTACTAATGTTCTATTTACTGTCGAAAATATATACGGTAATCAGTTATAAAAAATATATATAAAATAGAGTTATTAGGAGACCGGAGAAGGAGAATAATGATTGAATTTTATATGAGTATGGCCTTACGTGTAAGTGTGAATATATTTTGAGGATTTAAATGACGAAATATAGCATTAACCTTTTTTGTATAGAACTATATTATATATTTTTTACAGTTTCATATTGTTTTCACAGAGAAAATCTAGTGTTAGACGCTCCTTTTTGAACTTTTTCATATAGTTTTCGATATTTAATTTAAATAAAATCAATTACCCCGAGTGGAATTCGAACCAACAACTATTGCGTTTACAATTAGATTTACAAAACATCAAATTGCCCAATAAATATTTTTTCACTTCCATCATCAGCCATATACATAAACAAGTAAAAAGTATAAATAAGTAAAAAGTAATTTCCATAATATTGTATTTTTACAATATTATGGATTTATAAGTAAAAATTTATTTTCTATAATATTTCCCAACACTTACCGTAAGCACAGGAAGGCCAATGCCAACAATGTAGAGCATTACATTGGTGACAGTGGAGTCCTTGTAGGGATGCTTGAGAGATTCATCGTCACAGAAGAACCCCCGCTCGTAGGGTGTACCCCATAGATAGAACACCAAGATTAGAAATCCGACTGTAACAAATTAAAAAATAAATAAGTAAATAATATTTGGCTTCGTTTTATATTTATATTGTTTCTAGTTTCATAAATTTTCCGCATATAGCAGAGTAGACAGATAGAATGTAGTGTCAAGACACTTTGTTCTTCACGTTCTGCCCAAATTATAACGTGTTGAGTGTCAAGTCATAACGTCGTGCTTTAATACAATTAAACGATGAAATAATTTTAAAAAAAGTGTTCAATTGTTCATTTTACCGAGACGGCTTCGAACCAACAACCATCGCAGTAGCCTCATAGTACGATTATTTTTGATTTGACATTTATGAAACTACATAGAGGCCAGTCGTGACGCAGGAGCGCAAACCGACTACTCGCGCGGCTTTAAACACAACGGTCTTGGGTTCGATTCTCACTCAGGGCATTCCCCTAATCCTAGATAGCACAAGAAAAAAATAATACGACGGCGTTTGAAATATTGATATAGAACTCATAACTATAAAACATACAAGAGAATGACATTTCAAATTTACTATCTCAATAAGACAGCAATATAAAGTGACGGCTGTTCATAACTAAAAGTCGTTAAGTAAATACCGCAATTACACGCATTTATTAGGATTATTATAATTAAAGAGAAAATTACCGAACGTTGCTTTCATTTAGTCAACTATGATTTTTTTTAGCTTGACGCTTTATCCTATCAGCTATCAGAGTAGGCAGAGTAAACTTGGGAACTTAGTGTTAAAACATTCCGTTCCCATTTAGATACTTCACAACATCGCCGCGCTTGTCCTTGGTTATCAAAGTGAAGAAATTAAAAAATTAAATATTTGACTCGAATGGGATTCGAACCCACAACCTGTTGCGTTTGCGTTGTTTTGTATTAAATAAAGTCAAAATTCGTTCAAAATAACATTAATATAGACAAGTATAAGTAAGTCTTCTATGAAAATACTATAAATAATAGTAATATAGAACATAATAAATCACGTCGACAATCAAACTTGGTAGTCATTAAAATCAACTGGGAGACATAAAGGGGGAATTTAAATTGGTGTGGACTGATCCCATTCTCGCATTAGTTCCATTGTTAGTTACGATTGTTTCTTCTACAAACAGACGGACGGACAAAAAACATCAGGTAGGGGACGCCGCGCCAACGAAGTAGATTGTATAGAAATGTTACCATTTTTTTTAGTGTAGGGATTTACACGTAATTATTAAATATGTAAAAAAATACTGATTGATATTTAGTTAAAAAAAACATGTATACAAGCTGATGATATAATATCATGATTGTTATTGTTGCAGTATTAATATTTTGTATTAATATTCTCGCTTTTTAACGAACGAACAGCAGGGTAGGTAGAGGGAACTTAGTGTTAGAATACTCTGTTAACCACTTTCCGCCCAATATTCAAGACATTGCGTTGCATATAAGTTATAATGTATAATTAGAAAAATAAATTGACAACACACGACTGGCCGTCGTGGCGCAGAGGCACAAAGTGTGACTGCAGTGGTTGTGGGTTCGATCCTCATTTGAGGAGATGAATGAAAGATTTACTTAAATTTATATTATCATTTCTTCGCTCTGTTGTCGAGACAAAGCGTGGCGTTGAGTTCTGCCTGCCTCCAGAATTCGGCAGAAAGTGAGAAACGAACTGTCTTAACACTAGGTTCCCCTTGCCTACCCTGCTGTGTGCGAGATACAGCGTGAAGCTGATTAAAAAAAATATACGAAAATAATTACATCACACAAAAAAAAAACAACCCTTGGCCCTTCCAGAACAAACACACATCCAAAAATCCGTAAGGCAATACCCTTTGTTATTGATCTCGGTTAAAAATAACAAACATCCCATTATCGTTAGTATGGCATGTAGAGAGAGTGTGGCTTGTGCTTTTACACCATACACTTAATAGTTATTGAATCTCTATGTTGTAGGCGAAAATAATGGATATTTTTATCTTTTCCTCATATAAATTTATTTAAAGCGTGAAAAAAATGTTTATTTATTTAATTATTATTATTGTATTTATTTACATTTATATTTGCATTTCTTCGCTCTGGTATCGAGGCAAAGCGCGGCGTTGAGTTCCGCCACTCAGCACGCAATGCTTCCTGAATTAGGCGGAAAGTGGGGAACGGAGTGTCTTAACACAGGTTTCCTCTGCCTAGCCTGCTGTGTGCGGGATACAGCGTGAAGCTGATTTAATTTAATTTTTTATTTAAAACATATGTAAAGGGTTAGTGTTGCGATGTAAATAAATATTTATATCGCAACACTAACCCTTTACATATGTATCTTACCTAAACCTAGTGTTAAGACACACCGTTCTCAACTTTCCGCCGAGTCCTGGAGGCATTGCGTGCTGCAAGTGGCGGAACTCAACGCCGCGTTTTGCCTCAACACAGAGCAAAGAAACGAAAATATAAATGTAAGTAAATATTTTAAATCCTCGAGTGGAGATCGAACCCAGAACCAGTCGATTTTACAGTCACACTTTGTGCCCCTGCGCCACAACTCCGAACAACTCTCCATTAAACATAAAACTATGATTCACTATGGCAACACTATAAAATAGGGCGACGACCTCTTACATAAGATTGTTAGATTTCGTTTACAGCCACCCGCCATTGTAATTTCCTTGAATTTGACATGTTCATAGGAAAATATTTGTGTTTAACGATAACCTTAACTGAGAAAACATTCAAATTAGCTTTAAATATGTCGTAAACTATAAAGAAATTATGTTTATTAATGGATAATTTAAGTTTTTTTTTTGGTTTTCTTAGACAAAGCGCGGTATTGAGTGTCGTCTATCAACGAAAAGCGGATTACAGTGTCTTAATACAAGGATTTCGTTGTTTAAATACTGCTGATGTACTCTGGCGTCGGGGCAATACGTGGCGTTGAACTCCGCCGTTCAACACGCAATGTCTCCAGAATTCAACGGAAACTGAGAAGCGGTGTATCTCAACACTAGGCTTCCTCTGCCTACCATGCTACATGCTGGGTACAGCGTAAATATGAAAAAAAATCAGAAAACTAACACAGTTGTCCGTTTATTATAAAAATAAGGAACAAACAATTATTCTTCAACATGAACTTATAAAATAATTATAATCATTACAAACATATTTTTTCCTATATAATAATTTGTTCTAATAATACCATCTAACATAATTATTAATAGCCCTTTTAAGTAGTAATACAGAAATAAAGCTTTGATCTCATTAAAAGGGACCGATAAACAGGAAGTAGTAAAAGTATATCTTGCAATATGAAACTGCAAGTATTCGCGGTTAAATTATATATTAATTTTAATTGACAATATATTTATTTCTTTTAGCTTCACGCTGCATCTCGCACATAGCAGGCAGAGGGAACCTGGGAACCTAGTGCCTCTTAGCACCTAAAGTCCACGCACAAATGTTAAGGGGGCAGTAGTTTATACATACATATAAATATAGACCCGATCGCGATCAACTGAACCCACTACCAGCGAATTCAGTCGACCACACCTCAACCGCATCACGTTGGCAACAATGACAGTTATGACGAGAATAATGACGTTAAATTTTATTAGGGTCGTGTATGTACTGTGTTTTATAAATATACGTGAATAAATTACATCGCACGCTATAAACTCATAGACACGTGTTAGTTACGCATCGATAGCAGTCAGTGTCAAGGTCTCGATCATTGAACATTATAAATAAAAAAAAATACTTTCAGTATGAACTGTTGAAAAAAATATATAAATAATATTTTTATGTCAAAAGAAAGAGTGATGAAAGAATATTTTAGTACGATTTGGATATTCTATTAATTGACGTTTATTTTATTGTTTAAATATTGTAAAATGTGTTTTATTTTTGTTTTGATATTTTTGAAGCAAAAAAATATTTTTGAACAATGAAATGAAGCAATAACTCACAAATTTCCTTTTTTTCACCGTTTCTTTCTATCTTTTAAAAGGACACCTAAGGCCATTCACATACTTTTAGGCGCCAGCAAAATTTTATCAAAAATCATAGCCCAAATCCATATTAAAAACTTGTAAAAGGTGATCGATAAAAAATCGTTATTTGAGGTTCACTTATCATAATGTTAACACGAAAAAGGAATTTATAACTAAAGGTGTAAAAGCTGATAAGAGGTACTGATAGCCGTTGATTTAAGACCACAACAAATATAAATGTGTGTTAGTCAAATGACATTAACCTTTAACTCTTAGTAAGTAATATAAATATTACGCCATCATGGCGTCGTTGAGTATACGGTGTTGTAAATAATTGTGGGTTCGATTCCCACTTAAGGTAATGCTTATTTTGGAAAGTAGAGAATGGTGTGTCTTATTACTACATTTCTTATACCTACTTAGATAACTTTCAGAAATACATAAAGAAAACAAATAAATAGATCTCTCTCTTTCAGTTACACGCTGAATACCACATTTAGCAGTGCACGCAGAGAGTTGAATTTTTCAAGATATTGCGTGTTGAGTGACGGAGCTCAACGCCGCGCTATATACATAGAGGTATCAATCAGTTTTAGCTACCAAAGATAGAGCTCAAAGTTAAAGAGCAGTCGACGACGATTAAATTTCAGCAGTTGCCAAACTGCGGTCGACGACTCCAGGGATTAGGTACGCTGCTATTCAAAGCCGGTTTGGCAGCACGGTGGATCTTTACAGTCCCATCATAAATGTGCTAGAATATGTTTGTTTAATATCCATAAGGATAAGATAATATTTAATTAGGTTTTCACTTACCTTCTATAGTAATAAAAATTAACAGTAATGTATGGAAAACCAACCAATATAAAATTAACTCTAAAAAGTTAAAAAAGGTGTCGTGGCATAAGGGTACGACAGTAAACGCAACGGTTGTGGGTTCGATACTTACTCGAGGGAATGAGATATTTAATATTTTCATTTCCTCGCGCGTAACGAGGGAAAGGTGTTGAGTTCCGCTATATCCTCAACACACAATGCCTCAAGAATTCAGCGGATAGCGGGGAATGGAAGTTTCTTTGGGGTAATGGAGTGTCTTAACACTAGGTTTCCTGGTTACTGCCTACCCCGAGAGGTGTGGGATACAGCGTGAAACTAATAAAAACAATAACCTCAACGCAAAAAAAATCATTTCAAAATTAAAGTTAGGAAGGAGGCTTTCCTTGGAAAATATCTCTAGATGCACCCTTGGTTCCAACCACCATGGAATTGGAATCCACTACTCATCAAGCAATAGCGATATACTGCAAATTAGAACAAAATCATAACAAAAATAATCTTCTATGTGAATCAATATATTTTTTTTTAACAAAATACTGCCGTTACTGCTGCTGCTTTTACATCGAAAAACATAGATAATATTTTAAAAAAATATTCACAAATTACTTATTGCCGTTCGTGACATGAAATAAAATTAAAAAAAACATACACATATAAACCTACGTCTTAACCAAACAAAAATTATACCAAGCCCACGTCATATTGCAAAAAACACGGTTATTGTTTGTGATTGTAATCAGCGTGATACCATCTTCGCCCACACCTATGCTTTGAACAATAAAACTGGTTTTATTTTTTTTTATTTCATACATTCAGTATAAAAACTTAACAAATAGAAGTGATTAATCATATGTTTTATTTTAATATAAAAAAATGGGTTTTTGAAACTATTAATTTAAAGTTTAAAGTTGTAGTAAAAATTTGTTCAAAGAAATAATTTATACAATAGCTTCACGCTATAGCCTGCCGGGTAAGCGGAAAGAACTTGGGAACCTAGTGTTAAGACACTCTGTTTCCATCAAGACTTACATTCCCCACTTTCCACGAAATTCTAGATATTCCGTAAGTATTTAAGAAAAGAGACAATTTAAAATTTATAATAAAAAAAGCAATACAACTGTAATTACGAAATAAAAAATTAAATAAGTCTAAACACTATTTAAAAAGATATATTTTTTTATTATCTCAATGCATTACTAAGAAAACCATGAGATTAAACGACAGACGCAAACATTGTGCCAATCAATTCGTATATACCTTCACGTTTCAAAGAAACTTTTAATTATTGTAGGTAGATGTGTTTTTTTTACGAAATTAACTATAAAATTAGCTTTTTCAATTCTGACGTTGTTGCCACGCCGACTTGAATTATTAAATAATTATATTGTTCTGCGAATATTTTTTTTTTGAGGCCAGTCGTGGCGCAGCGGCACGAGGTGTGACTGTAAAACCGACTGGTTGTGGGTTCGATTGCCACTCGAGGAGATGAAATATTTACTTAAATTTATATTTCCATTTCTTCGCTCTGGTTAAGCGCGGCGTTGAGTTCTGTCACCCAACACGCAATGCCTCCAGAAAGAGGATGCAGGTTAAAAATAAGCTGCGTTCATTTTTTTATATGTACTCGTAATGTACATATTAAAATTGGCAATATTTTTCATTTTAATAAAAAAGAACCAGCCAAGAGCGAATCGGACTCGCGCACAAAGGGATCCGTGTCTATGAAAAAACCACATTTCTATATAGCCCCAATATTCGTTTTATTCTGTTTTTTAGTAGTAGCAGGAGATATATGTAATGTGTAAAAATTTCAACTTTCTAAATATCACGGTTCATGAAATACAGCCTGACAGCTGTGACAGACGGACAGCTGACACTTAGTAATAGGGTCCCGTTTTACTCTTCGGGCAGGGAACCCTAAAAATATACCTATATCAAATACACACTGTTTACAAAAGTACGCTAGTTAAGCACATTCCAAATTCCATACGACTTACTAGCAGTCATTTTTTTCACTGTATCTACATACAAACCATTGTCTTAGACTCATTGGTATTATAATTTATGATAAATATGGTAGTGCATGTTTTGGTACATTTACATGTTACATGTTACATGGCCGACAATGGGACATGGTTATATTGTTTACATTTCGACGTGCACCGTTGTATTTATATCTGTTTATTGTTGTAGTAAAAGTTTTCAACTAGAAACTTTAGAATAGAATTCTTGAATCTTGTAATAAGAGCCGAGAACTGTTGTAAGCAATTGATTTTAGTAATAATAAAAGTACAAAAAATAATTTATTTAGAATTTAATAAAAAAAAACATCAATATTACGCTCTTTTTCGTATAGCAGAGTAGACGTGAAAAACCTAGAGTTAAAATGACCCGTACCCCAATTTTGATCAAAGCCACAACTACCGTGTTTAGAGTCAGACACTGTCACTGCGCCACTATGGCCTCACATGTAATCCCGGCTGGTTAAATATATCTTCGAATATATCGTCAGTTAAGAGTGTAAATTTTAAAAACCTTCTGATAATACATATATGTAATACTCATACATTTACTTTTTTAAAAACATATTTTGTCTCTTCTGATAATTTGCTGATTGTTGATATTACATTTATTAGACACCATTGCTACGCTTAAAAATCGAACCCACAACCACCGCATTAAAAGTCGAAGCCGTTTCTATTCATACTGTGTTTAACGTTACATATAACAAGGATATTCTATGGGATTATATCCCAAAACAAATGTATCAACAACTTCCATCCTGCACCGGGGTCATTGAGCGATCGACTCCATTAAGTGACCATCCTTATTACGTTTCATAGCAATTACGTTATATTTGATTTATTTTCTTTGAAATTTTGATTAGAATACAGGAATCTGCTTAAATTTTTTATAGAAGAAAACTAAAAAAATGTATGTTTTATGCTATATTATTTTCTGTATTTTCCCCGTAACTATAGCAACGGTAGGCTAGATGGCCATACCCGTAACTGACATAAAATTTATTTAAATATCGCAGTTTTTACTTTCTGAAGCTAACTTCACGGCTTATTAAGGTTGACAGGCTGGTATAAAGATATTGCAACATACCAGAATATCTCTCTATTGGTAGTAATATTTTTTACAAGAAGCCGAAAACTGATCGTAAGTCATATCCATATCACAACTCGTGCTTGGCCAATTTAATGAGGCTGTGCTCACAACCTTCTTTGAGTACTTGATCCGCCTCTAATAGGAAATAGGCACAGATAACCCATAGTGCTTTTAAATCCAAAGACGATACATAACTTTAGATTATTTGCTAAAAAAATATATATATATATATATATATATATATATATATATATATATATATATATATATATATATATATATATATATATATATATTTAAATTACGATTCCTCACGTCCCCAATAATAAATACTTCTGTCTGGAACGGAACTCGCTAACACCACGTCATATAATGATTATTATGCTGAATTATTTTGAATACGTCCATATGCAATAAATTTCCCCGTTGCCAACTTCAGTTTAGACGTTTCACTGCATATCACCATTGCCTTCCGTAATCCGTAATAGGTCACTTTCAGACGGCAACAGCGGTCCATTCATGCGGTAATGTTTTTATTTGAACACACTCTGTACATCCAGGGGTTCCCAACTTTTTCTTGATCAAGGACCACTTTTATATCATTCTTGGTAGCAGGGACCACTATGCATGTAGGTATAATAAAAATTTACTGTGATAATCAAAACAGAAATTTCGCCTCACCGTCCCCAGTCATAAAATTAAAATCGCGGACCATATTTAGCCTTCTACGGGCCACTGGTGGTCCGCGGACCACTGGTTGGGAACCACTGGTATACACGAACGACCATTATTGTTGAATGCAACTGTACACTTGTTTTGGAGTCTCACGACATTTGGCATTTTGTTTCTACAATGGCTTCTCAGATGTGAATTTGAAAATGTAGAGTATAGTAACTAAGGGTTTATATTGACTTTTGTTTTTTTTTTTTAATTTATTTGTGTTACGATTTTGGTTGTATTAAAAGTACTTTTAAAGGTTTCTAGTTGTTTAAGATAAGAACAATATTTTGAGTGAATATTTGAGTATTATTTCCACTTGAGGAAATGAAATACTTAAAATTTACATTTCCACGCTCTGGTAAAGAGGCAAAGCGCGGCGTTGAGTTCCGTCAATCAACAAGTAATGTTTTTAGAATTCGGTGGAAAGTGAGGTAAATTCAAGTATCCTAAAGATTTTCCATGCCTACCTTGTTAAGTGTATGAATTTCTTGTTTGACAGATATACTTACATAGCTTAATAAAAAAGGTGAGGAATCGGAATTATAAGATGTACCTATAAATATTAATAATAAAATTGTAAGTGTAACTGATCGCTATATTTACATGGAAGGTCTATGAAAAAAGACTATTTTTGGAAGATTAATAGAACACAAAACAATGATTTTTCTGTTTGTCGGTTCGGCTCAAATGATTCAATTGCGGTTTTAAATATTGCATTTTGGTAAACTTTCTTTAATAATTAGTGTTTGTCTTATTTTAATAGGTTCAGAAAGAAAATAAATAAATCACATTTTTTTTTAAATAAATAAATGTAGGAGTAAGTTTTTTTTTTAGATACTTTTACTGTAAGTAGGTATAGATATTGTCTTTAAAATGATAATGTTAGTACAATACGAAAGTAATTCAGATTAATAAATAAGTAAATATCTAGTACTAGCGGACGAAGCCGCGAGCGGGCTCTAGTCAAAAATGAATTTGTTAATATATAAACTTTCCACAGAATCAAAAAGCATATTTAACAAACACTACAATCATATATATATATATATATATATATACATATACATATATGAAGAGCACGATGCACGATATTTACAAAAATGACTTCGGTTTAATCTGCGGTTGTAAAAAAAAGTTGAAGTCATGATTTATGTTGTTCCGTAAGTAGACCGCTGGACGGGTACGAGTGCATTGCTTATAAATATAGACGTTGTGTCTAAGTTGCCTTTGAGTCCGACTGAAGGCGTTAGTTGTGAGTTCGATTTTTTTTGTAGTATTTAAACCTAGTATTTATTATAACACTCCGTGACATTGGGTTTCGAAGGAATGGTGGAACTCAACGCCGCGCTGTCTCGTTACCATAGCAACGAAATGAAAATAATTAATTGCCTCGAGTGGTAATAGAATCTTTACTGCCAGACGTGCCGCTGCGCCACGACAGCTTCTGGTATCGAAATATTGATTTATATATCTATAGCATACAAGTTTTCTTAATTATGTTCTGTTTGTTCCCAGTGTGTGTATTTTTTGTATGAGCGTGAAATTTTTATACAGTATTTACTGCTGGACTGTATAAAAAAATACTAGGCCAATTTCGGCCAAATAATAAAAAAAATCAATAGTAATAATTGTCACTATAGGTTTTTCTTTTCCATCTTAATATATTGCATGCCAATACGCCAATTAGTAATTATTATTGGCGTACTACGCCAATTTAATGTCGGTAACTTATGAAACGGATATTTTTTTGAAGTCCTTAATTACTTCTTTTGTTACTTAATTCCGCCACTCAACACGCAATGTCATTAGAATTCGGCGGAAGATTGGGAACGGAGTGTCTTATCGCTAGGTTCCCTTTGCCTACCCTGCATGCGGGATGCGGGATACAGCGTGAAGCTGATTTATTTTTTTTATTTTATATACTTCTAATAATATATTTTTAAATATCTCAAAATTTATTTGATATATAATACAAAAAACGAGGTCGATCAGTTCGAAGTCATCGCGGACTTATTAATTACACTGGCGCCTTTATAAAAAGAGGGATGTTACAGAATGTAATTACTCTATTAAAAAAGGCAATTAATCAAACTTTTGAACCCGCCGACTTGAGCTCCCGTAAATATAGTAGCTTCATTGGGATATTCAAATTGAAACTTTTTCCCGCATAGCGGAACCTAGGTTCCCTCTGTTTGCTTACGATTTATTAAAAATAAGTTTTTATTTTTAGAAATCGAGTCATTTTATTTGATATCTATGTTGGGTGATTTGTGCAAAAATTGTAATCCGCCATTTTGTTGCGGCGGCCATTTTGTGTTAACAACAATATTAATTATATGTTATTTCATTGTCATCAAAATTTTTGTTGTTATCCTAATTTAAACAACACGGCATGTTATTTAAAAGCTTCTTAAATGATAGAAAATTAATCATATAATCATATCAATACTGCGAGTTTTTACATATTATCCGTTCTGGTATTAACTTATCTGCCTCTCTTATTACATCTTGTCTTGTACCTTATATTTGATACGCTTCTTATAATTAAGACAACATATGGAATAAATGCACCTTGCGTGCCGATCATAATATATTTCTGTAATTTTCATCAATGTCATTGTAAAGCATGATGGCGCATTAAGTATGTTTTTTAAAATCCCTCATATAGGTATGAGATTTTATTATTATTAAAAATTAGCTTGACGCTGTATCCCGCACACAGCAGGGTAGGCAGAGGAAAGCTAGTGTTAAGACACTCCGTCAAACACTTTCAGCCGAATTCTGAAAGTTTAGCTCGACACCAGAGCGAAGAAATGAAAATATAAATTTAAATAAATATTTCATTTCCTCGAGTGGGGATCGAACCCACAACCAGTCGCGTTTCCAGGCATACTTTATGCCTTTATTTTACTACTTTTTACTAAAATAAAATAACATTAAATCCAAGAACGTGTCCAACGTCACGAATAGCAATATATTGTTGTTCAATTAATTAATGTACAAAACAAAGCTAATAATGACTTCCTCATACGTATAGTTACTACAACAATTAGAAAAAAGTGACTTCCTTTCTCTCCTTTTTATCTCTTTCCACACAAAAGAATATCTGTCTAATTCAACATCTCCATTCACGCCACTGTAAAAGCGTCGTAAATCATCCGACTTGGCCCTAGTGGTTGTTAGAAAGGATCATTAAAACTAGAGTGTTACTAGGGCATTCACACTGCCAACTGGCTATGGTACAGGCATTTGTATGTAAAAAGGAAATACAAAAATATATAAGAATATGGTAGAATTTATGTTTTGAGATTAGAAAAGAAATCTTATGTTATAAGAAATTGTATGTTTTTCTAATAAAAATCAAAATTGTATATTCGAATTTATTTTATTATGACTTATTACATATGTAGGCAGTTAAAACGTTATATTTTAGTTATTGTAAAGTAAGAATAAGAGCCTTAGGGCCGGATTCACCGGTTACGAATGAAGTTTTAGATATTTATCTAATAGTTAATGCTATATCACAGACAGAGATTGAAAATACAAAATAACTGTTTCTTATATTTTCGAGAATAATTTTACGATAATAGTAGATAACAATATAAGTATGTAAAATGGCACAGCACAGCCAAGCACAGGCCAACCAGGTGGACCCCAGACCTAAGGAAGACAGCGGGAGTCCGCTGGATTTAGAGGGCGCAGGACTTATTATAGAACTCTAGGTACAACATGCTGTATAAAAACGTATTATTTTTCATAAAATCCACATCGATATTTTTTGTAAAAAATTGGCAAAATAGAAAACGGAATGTCTCAACACTAGATAAAGTTAAGTATATAATATAAGTCAAAATAAGGATACCTAATATTTTAGAGATATTTTATATGTAAGTACATATAGTCATATAGTATTTTTTCATATGTAATTTTTATCATTTGAAAAAATGTCACACTAATACTTAATGAATGCTAATTAATTATATAAACGTAATAAAGTAAGTGGAAAACGGAACTGTTTTAAAGAGAACGGAGTGCCTTAACACTACGAGACCGGAACCCTCTGCCTACCCTGCTATGTGCGGGATACAACGTGAAGCAAAACATATACAAACCAACAACTTTGTAACAAAGTCTAGGAGGAATAGAAATTACAACTTACAGTATCCTCGACGTGTCCCATACAAAGTAAGTCACGAATATGACTCACCGAGGCAGTTATGGTAATCTAAATTAAAATGATTATTTAACATGGCAACCTAAATAAGGAGTCACTGGTTAACAGTGTATTATCCAATTAGTAGGTACTATAAAATAATAAGGTATTTTATTGTGTTTAAAAAACCTTTTTTTCACAAGTTTGGAATCACACTAAAAATGTGGGCAAAGTAAAAACTTTTTTTTAGCTTCACAGTATATATCGCACATAGCAGATTAAGCAGAGGGCACCTGGGAACCTACTGTTAAAACACTTCTATTGCCCACTTTACAGTCTACTACTAAAATCTTGTATAAGATAAACAAAACACAGAAATTAGGTACTATTTGTCAGTGTCTACGTAACTTAACCCCACGTCAGCGGAGGCGTACAAGTCTACACAGCATCGTTTGTAATTAATCACTATAGTAAAGTTCACAATCGTCGTTGTAGGTATATATGGTATTGTTCTTAGTCCTTATTAAAACAATGGGCTTGTATGATAGAGAGATTTATGGGATTTTGATACAATTGTCCGTAGACATTTGAAAGCAATAAAATAAATTGCTTTCTCTTCTTCAATGCATCTTTGTTGTGTAGTGAGACGTATTTTATAAAATGTATATATTTTCTGAGGCCAACGGTGGCGCAGGGGCACAAAGTGTGACTATAAAACCGACTGGTTGTGGGTTCGATCCCCACTCGAAAAGATGAAATATTCACTAAAATTTTTCTTCAAATCTTTTGTCGAGGCAAAGCGCGGCATTGAGTTCTGCCACTCAACAAGCAATCCCTCCAGAATTCGGCAGAAAGTGGGGAACGACGGAAATTGGAGACCGGAGTGTCATAACACCAGGTTCCCTCCGCCTACCCCAACATATGCTTGAAAAAAATAAAAAAGCGGAGAGAAGCTAGAAAAACATTAAAGATCGAAAACAACATCAATAACAAAACAATCCCCAAGTATTAGCGTTGAAATTTTATAGCCGGCCAGTAATATTTATGTCAGAACTATTTGCAATTACAGCCATTACTTCACTATCAGCAATGCAGTAATTAAGGCCCATCTCTATATCATTGTCTTAAGGCTTAAAATCATTAAAAGATAAACCAAAGATAAATTCAAAACGTAGGCGTGGGGTATTAAGAAGTAATAAATCTATTGTAGCCATCATTTTCATCTTAGAATGGAACATGGCGGTTGGTTTTTAGGGTTCCGTACCTTTTAAGGAAAAAAGTAACCTTTATAAAATCACTTTGTTTTCCGTCTGTTTGTCTGGCTGTCAAGAGCCTTTATCTCAGGAACTCTTGGAGATATCGAGTTGAAATTCAAACCATATACTCAGATCAGATCTACGATCTACCATCCCTTGATTTCCTGAAAAAATCGTATTTCCATATTTACTTAAAAAAAGATCAGCTTTATCATGGAATCAATATTAATAGAGTACTTCTGGGGTGACCCAGAAGAAATAAATAAATAGAAGAATAGTTCTAGGTTACCTAGAACTATGAAATTTGGCAGCTAGCAGCTACAGGTAGTACTAGTACAGGAAAACTATACATTTGTGGTTAGATCCTAAAAAAGTAATACCTTAAAAGGTAAAAGTGAAGTATCAGATGAAACGGCTCTGGCTAAGCTAAGATTGAATTTCAGAAAAAGCTAGAGACCTCCAATATCGGAACGGAACCCTCCATGGGCAAGCCCAGCTTGCGCTTGTTTTTTATTTAATTAGTTGGAGATAAAACATTGAAGTTGATTTATTATTCGTGATTACATCTGAGTAATTAGTGAGGGGAATGTTCAATCATTTTATCGTGTCAAGTTTGTTTGTAGAATGTAAATATGAGTGTGATAGGTTTTTTTTCCTAACTTACTTGGCTTGCGCTGGCTTTTCTTTTAGCAAAGTTTTATTTTTTTACATATAGTTATGTAATATTTTTTATGGAAAATTTACTACTATTGAATTTAATTTCATTTTTTCTTAATAGTTTTGTTTGCTTTTTAAGATTCAGACCGAAAACTTTTTATATCACGTTCAAATATTATATTTTATTTATTTTATAAGGCACTTTTTACGACCAAACTATATTACTTGCTTAGTTTCAGTTCATATTTATGTTTAAAAAATATTAATTTGTATTATAACATAAAGCAGCAGATAAAGCCAGAATTCAACATCAAATTAATAAGTTATAGCTCTCTCAGCCTCACTCTGTATCCCGCACATAGCAGAGGGAACCTGGGAATCTAATGTTAACTCTCTGACACCGTTCCCATTAAGACACTTCCGCGAAATGTTAAGGCTCCTTCACACAAAACAATAACCGAGTGTAACGATCAATTTTCAAGTAGTTATACACAATTATACCATTGCGGACGTCGTAATTTCGACGCTTCCTCTACACTCCAGCATTATTAGGGCCAATCACTGAATTGCAGTGCAGTGCAGTACAGTCACTGCAGTGAAAAATACTGTACAAGGTATAGTAACAATGCTCTTTTCGTTGCCATCTATAGTTAACGCGAGTAAGTATAGTTACCGTAATGTGGCGTAAAGCTCGTTTGATAGCAACCAGTAGTTTGGTATGCCTTGAGATTACCCTGGGTTCTATTATTAGGAGCTTAAGTGGAGATTGTGCTGGAAATTATCATAGGGTCTAGTGTTGTTAGAATACTCCATTTTTCTTGTGAAATATGCGGTTTTTGTTTAAGAGAAAAAATGTACAGGCATTCTTAATTATTGAAATATGTGAATTTAGAATTTGGTTATGGTTTGTTTTATGTAAAATAAATCGAATTGGTAACCTCCTTTACTTACAGAAGTCGGTCAAAAAAGAATATATTTTATACATAGTTTTTGTCAGATGTAACCTGAGAAACCCAAAAAAAAAACAACAAATGTTACAAAAATTCTTTACTTTTCAATCACTATTAACAATAAATAACAAATCAAAAAAAAATTGGATACTTAAATCTCAATTCAGTCAACAATTTCACTTCACTACTCAAACTGCCGACCACAGCCCATCCATAAACCGTGGTTTATCTTGTTAGCAATACAATTTGTACGACCATTACACAACCATAATTTGACCATACATTTCATTCGGATGGTCATCAGCCATCACTGATAATCGAGACATCAACAATCAACATATAGATTGATAGCAGTGGGTGGTCCATTTGTACCTAGTTGAATTTAATCGATTCTGATGCGAGGCTTTCGAGAATGCATTTGTGTTTCGAATTACGAAACCGAAAAGTGATATTCTCTGAAGATGATAATAGTTTTAGATGTAGATATAGATATTATAACGCAACGTTTTTTAGCTTTACGCTGTATCCCGCACATAGGAGAGGAAACCTAAAAACCTAGCGCTAAGACACTCCGTTCCCATTAAGACATTTCTGTTTCCCACTTTCTGCCGAATTCTGGAGGCATTTGCCTCGCTACCAGAGTGAGGAAATTAATGTATTAAATGTTCCATTTGCAGGAATGGAAATCGAACCAACAACTTGTCGCATTTACTACTGTACAATTATTTAACTTAGTTTAATTATACATTTTTTTTAATTTTTAAACTGTTATTTCACTTTAAAAAAGTCTTAAAAATATTTAATAAATAGTAATTCCTCTTGCCAAATAATAATTCAACAGTAATTATCTTTTGGTAGAAAAAAATATAAAAACCTCCCTACAGATATGCTAACAACATAAATAAGTTGTAACAAGCCTATTAAAGTGTCAACATACAATACAATACAGTACAGGACGTAGCTTGATGAGAACGTATGGGTTAGTGGTGAGAGCGCTTGGATAGTCTCCAAGAGGTGCAAGTTCAAATCCCGTTATGCTACGTTTATTTTTTAATATTCTCTAAAATAAGCAGTTCATTTAAAGTTGATGATATCGGGGTGGTCGTGTGTTCAAATAATTGGATAAAAAGAAATAGAACTCTTTAATATGCTATGTTGTAACTAATTGACGATAATTTATAATCACTGCAGCTATCCAACGTTTCAAAGATATTTTTATAAATTGGAAGTAAAAGCGAAATATATTAATTAAGTAAGATAAAGTTACCTATAATATATTGAAACCGTCATGGCTCAGCGGTACAGCGTCTACCTGTGAAAGCGATAGTTGTGGATTCGATTACAATCCGGCGAAATGAATTGAAAATTGGACGAAAAGTGGAGAGCGGTGTTTTTTAACATTAATGTCCCTCCGCCTATCCTGCTATGCGGGATAACACGTGAACCTAATATAGATAGATATAGATACAGAAAAATATCAATTATTAATAGTAAGTAATAAAAAACTATTGAAAACTTGAAATATTTACTTAAATTTATATTCCATTTCTTCGCTCTGATGTCGAGGTTAAGCGCGGTGTTGAGTTCTGCCACTCAACACGCAATGCGTCCAGAATTCGGCAGAAAGTGGGGAACGGAATGTCTTAACACTAGGTTCCCTCTGCCTACCCTGCTGTGAGCGGGATACAGCGTGAATTTTAATAAACAACTAACCAAATAAAAATAGCAACAACCAGAATAGAACATTCTATTCTAGGATATGTACCAGTCACCACCTTACTTAATTGGTCATCGGTCTAGATAGGGCACAAAGCCCACATACAGGATGACATCGTTTATATCTCCGGTGGTATCCAATTGAAGATAATATATGAAATAATCTTTTTATAATATTAGTAGCATCATGTATAAAGGAAGCTTTCATAAAACGACATGAGATATCTCGTGGGTCGGATACAATATCATACTTTCTCTAATTAGACTGAGGAATTATATGTAATTTAACTATGAATTTTTGTGTGGGAACGAACCCACAACCAACGTGATACATCGACAGGTTAAAGATCCCAATCTTTCACCTGTATGTTCAATCGATGATTCAAAAGCTTAAAACAATTTATTTCAATAAAGAATATTTTAAATACTTATTTAAAAAACGTATAAAAATTTGAACGTAGCGGGACAATTTTTTATAAAATTTTTATACGTTTTCTAAATAAGTATTTTTCTTTACTAAGTGCGGAATAACACTTTTAAAATGTTTAAAAAAAATTAATATTTTAAATTTGAATTTGTAAAATTTTTAAAATGGAACCGCACCTAAGAAAGAAAAAAATATATATTCAAAAACATCTATATAAATTATAAATATAGCAGGATTTGAACCCGCACCCTTTGGCAACCAGACAAGCTTTCTGACTATTAAACTATACGTTCTTATCAAACTACATCAAACAATTTTTACACACACAAAACAAAAAAATATAAATAAAAAACAAATAATTCACAGAAATAAAATATACTACGCAACCGTCTCAAATATCAGTTATGTTCATAATTTATTTACATAGCAGCAACATTGAATAAATGACAGCCTCGTGTTGGTCGTCCCTTGGCTCATTATGGGCGTGACCCTGGCCTTAAGAATACGAAATGCACTAGCGACTGTCGGTTTGATGGTAAAGTATAAAGATTTTTTTATTATTTTACTAATAATATTTTATTGATAGTAAGACCAGAGTGACCAAACCGAGGTAGTAGGTTCGATTTCGATTTCGTTCGAACGTTGAGTTCCGCCACTCAACAAACAATGCCTGCAGAATCCGGCGGAAAGTGATGAACGGAAGTGTCTTAATGGGAACGGAGTGTCTTAACATTAGGTTCCGCCAAATTTTCTATCAGACCATAAATTATAATGTTATCACTGTAGTGATAATCGGGTATAAATGTAATAAGAAAAATTCTTGTGGAAGTTCAATTAACATCAGCTCAATCTGAGCTATCCGTCTTACGGATTTAAACATAACCATTTATATACATTATATTTTTCACACTTATAGATAGTATTACATGTTTTTATTCGAAGCCAGTCGTGGCGCAGGGACACAAAGTGTGACTGTAAAATCGAATGGTTGTGGGTTCGATTCCCACTCGAGGAAATGAAATATTTATTTACATTTATATTTTCATTTCTACGCTCTTGTGTCGAGGCAAAGGACGGCGTTGAGATCCACCAGTCAACACGCAATACCTAGGCAGAAAGTGGGGAACGGAGTGTCTTAACACTAGGTTCCCTCTGCCTACCCTGCTGTGTGCGGGTTACAGCGTGAAGCTGATTTGATTTGTTTTTATCTAAAAAGGCTATAATCTATTCTATATTTATCTCCATTCAGCTATTTATTTAGAGTAAAAGATTATCACCTAAAACGGTCACATTGAATATTTTTTTTAGAACTACCTTGAAATTTCGACAATGGGTGCTCTGTTCGGTTTAGAAGTGCTAATAAGATGTAGATTGCATCAAGTAACACGGATATAACAACTGATAGCGGGTTCAAATATTGACTATGACGACTTATAGACACGAATTTCGAATTTATTTATTCACATTTTTCAAAGAGAACTTAATTAGATATATATAAATATATATAATAACATATAGAAATTAATAGTATATTTGTTAACATAATATTATATTTCATATTACAATCAATTTTTATCTAGGTAACACTCATATTTAAATTAAGGCATAAATGTTAACCCATTGATTTCTTTTTTAGCGAATAATATTCTTGTGTTTTAACAAATAGATCAATTTAATGTAGTGTCAAATCTCTCTTCGGACGTTTTCACTGTTAAACTCTATTGTAAGATGAGGTCATCGTGGTGCAGTAGCACAAGCGTGCGGCTGTAAACACTATGATTGATGCCCATTCAGGGAATGAAATATTTATAATCTTCATTTTCTTTGCTCTGGTAATTTGGAAAAGCGAGGTGATCCGCAACGAAGTGTCTTAATGAGAACGGAGTGTCTCAACACTAGGTTCCCAGTTAAAAATAAAAGGAAAATAAATAAGATGATAAGCTCAATCAAACTAATAAAACAATAGCCTTGTTCAATAGAGTTCACGATTCGATTTCGTATGGAAATAATACCCTTATTGAAATTTATGGGCAAAATTTTGCATACACCGCAATGAGAGTCGAATGGTGTCAAGTGGTCGAGACATGTATATCAGATGATAGCGTGAGCTAAATTTGAAGAGCTCATTCCTTGGGAACTAACGAAAAGTAGGTATGCCATGTTTCACTTTTTACCTAAGTACCTATTGATAGAGTTAAGCGTCGTATGAAATATTTTTGAAAAATATGAATATGTTGGAAGATGAGGGTAGACTGGTAAGCGTGATGGTTGTGGGTTCGATCGCCAATCGAGATATAATTATAATTACCCAAGTTATTTTCATTAATATATATATTTAATTATTTTAATTCTCCTCGCTCTAGTGGACGAAGATGCGGCGTTGAGCTACAACACTTTACAGTGTCTCGAAAATTGAACATAAAAGTGAGGACGGAGTGTAATTTCTTTGCCTAATAAATATAATTTATCACTTTTGCCTTAAGCTTAAATAAATTATTAATTAATTAGAGTAATCGAGCAATTTGCCGAGTTACGAGTGTAAAATGTTAAAAGGCATAACTAAGTTTTAGGAGTAATAAAATCATTTTATAGAGTTTATAGTGATACGAAATGAAAATATTATATATTTCTTTTCCTCGAGTGGGAATTGGACTCATCGATTGTTTTTCTTATGTATATCGTTTTTCAAGGGTGGCTAATCAATATCTCGACAGGACACATTGAATGAAATAAATACATTTAGATTAGAATTTTATCGTCAACTTTAGCTGATATTGTCTTCCTCTTAAAAGAAAATTATTTAAATATTTTTTTATATGAATACACAAACGAATTATATAAGCACATTTTATAATTGGTACTTACCTACATAAAGTTAATAAAACATAAATTTTCATTATTTTTTATATACTAGGTGCTATTAGGTAAACGTTTACATTTAAAAAAAATCGATATCATAAAAGAAAAAACATAGCAAAAGTTTAAAAAAAAAATCAATCTACCCACATTTTTTTATGAACTAAAAAAAGCATCACTGTACCATTGATAGTACCGCTAATTGTTCTTGGCGTGTTGGGGCTTAAGGATCACATACATTAGTCTCAATATCTTAACCACTTAGAACTGAGTTCAGCATTTAAGTGTTAAGTAAGTACAAGTGGAAACAAATATTACAATTTAATTCGAAATTTTCAATATTATTTCTTGGATACTTTGTACGAGGTGCGAGTTCGAATTGTGCTACGTTCATATTTTTATACGTTTTTTTTTAAATGTACTAACTACTTCTTTCTCTATTAGAAGAATGCTTAATTATAAAAAAATATCTCGGTTTTTTTTAAATCGCGGTGTTCGATTACCGACATGCATTGTCCCACTAATGTAAAGAAAGTGGAGAACGGTATAATGTATTATTAGTATCTCTCTGCCAACGAGCCCAGGCACAGCCTATTGAAGTTTTATTTTATTACCATAGTTACACAAAAATGTTAGAATTCATTATTTTTTTCTTGAAAAACATCATGCGCCGTCTTTCAGATCAAACTCGAAATGCATTTAATAGTAACTCCATCATTAAAATACAAAACCAGCCCAAAAAAAAATATGACAGCTATAATTTCGCTCCACTAAAAAAAATGACATAACGAGAAATTGGCGGTAAACGAGCTGTCATTTTACTTTTTAATTTTCAGACCAACGTATCACGCCATCATGCCAACATGGTACACTACGGTCGAAGTGTCGTGACTCGTGATCGCCTTGAAGTTAAGCGTTTTAAACTTTTGCGCATCGTGTACAAGAAAAAGAAGGGAAGAAAATAATCCAAAAGTACGTCAACTGAAATCAAAGCTGCACAGCCGCCACATCTACAGCTAACATTCGGGGCGGCCACGACTCGTCGACCGTACTGTATCCCGCCATCACGCCAACATGGTATAAGGCCTCTTTAACGGATACTGTTAATCTGACAGGTCGGATGTTTTGACAGCAGCGCAATTACCTGACACTTTGTTTGGCTCACTGTACCAACCGTTCACATCCGTCCGTTGCTCTGATCTGGGGCTTAAATTGACGAGATAATATGTTGTGAATGCGAAAAAGGAATTTTAATTATTTTTTTTATCTTTATAGGTTATTTAATGTACTTTTTAAAAGCGTAAATAATGTATGAACATAAATTATTTAGCCCAAAATTTACATATTTAATGAAACTTGTTAGTGATACGGGAAAATAAGTGCATTTAATTTCAATAGATATTATATTAAGTAGAATTTGACATTGTAAAAATAGTTCCACTATTCGTTATCTGTTGATATTGTAGTATCTCATGTTTTAAAAATCAATAAATATCAAATGAAGAATGTGCAGGCATTCTATTTACAAGGTTTCATTTTATTACAAGCACTTTCATTGCATTAGTTGCATCATAACATACATTGTATGAAACTTGAAATAAAGAATATTTCAAAAGTATAATTAAATAACTAGATATTTGTTATAATTTTTTAAAAAATATATTTCTTTGAAATCAGAGCTATCTCATCTATCAAAAGAGTATGTGGTACTTTTAAAAATTCTCTATCTTCTAGCAAAATTTTGAAATAGGCAATTTATAAGAAAGCTAAAAGGTTAAATTTTTATACTTTAATATTACCATTGTTTGGTAAAACTTTTGTTTTTATTATTATACTTTTAAATTTACAACAAATTCATAAAAATATAACAAGCAATTATATTATAGAGGATATTGTGGTACAATGGGATAGCGTCCCACTGTTAACATCATAGTTTGATTGTGTGTTTGATTACCATTTAATTTACTGTTGAGTAATTATTTTGAAAAATGATAATTTTTTAGAAGACAATGTGTTCAGATTCCTTAATCAATATGTAATGTCTCAAAAATTATGTAAAAATTGGAGAAACAAGTGTCATGACAATAGAATCTTTTTATCTTCTGTGCTATGTGGGAAAAATCATGAAGCTGTAACTATAATATAGTGGAAATTGTACTGTAGTGCATTTAATATGGTTTTTACTATTCATAATTAATCCACAAAAAAATTAAAACCATATAGTACTTCACTAGATCTATAAAAATAGATACTATACATATAAAAAATAAATAAAACAATATGGTTATAATTAAAAAAAAAGTCTCATAATAAAATAATAATTTGACACATATCATTTGATAATCAAGTTAATTTTGTTGCGTTTCTGAGTACCCAACAAGAGAAGGCCAATGATGAATGGACACACTTGAATATGAATGCACTCACTGTATGCACATAGTGGGAACGTTCGCACTTATGTGAGTAAACTTTGTTAATATACTTTTGTTGCATATTTAGAGTGGAATTGTATTTCATTTATTTATTCTGGATAAACAGAATCTAAAAATATTTTAATTAGGCAAATTGTAATGATTTTATATTTTAAATTGTAATTCATTCATAAAATAATCTTAGTAACACTGCAATAAATAAGACACTGTAAATATATTTAAATAACAAAACATATGTCTCATTGTCTAGGTATCTTCAATGCAGATATATGATAAATACAGCGAAATAATTTTCTACTAGCGTTATCGTTTATTGTGCGAAATATAATTTGTCAACGATGATAAAAATTAATACTGTCGTTGCTACAAACATTTTTTTTTACTTTGACGTCAATAAATGTACTTAAATAATCCACTTTTACCTTCATATTTTGATTCCGATTGGCCTTGAAATGTTTTCAATGTCAATGATCAATGTAAAGAGGAAATTGCTTCATATAAAATACAAGATCATAGATCAATTAGATAAAAGACAAACAAATCGTAATATATTACAAAATACGTAAAAAAAACTTACCAATAAATAGTATCATAAAATCCAGTAACACTTTTCGCAATAAAAATTTGGAATCACGATCTATCGAAATCGAATGTGTACGAGCGTTCGGTTTGCGGTCGTTTCGCTCCATTTTTACCGATAATTATTTATTTATAATTTTAAATAATATTATTTTGGTGTTAAACGATGTATGGAAACGTTACGAAACGTCAAAGCGGACTGAACGCGAGCTGTCAATGACACACGTCAACACACAGCGCATGCGCGCGCCGACTGCGGCTACAACCACGATACGAACTGCCGGTACGTTCGGAAAGATAATAAAAAAAAACACAATTAACATTATAACATAAATTAATCGCTACTAAACAATGTATTTAATAGTTTAGCTGTAATTGTTATTAATTTAAATATCTCCAGTCAATTACAAATGTACAGTTAATACATATTTTTTTAAATTATAAATATAATATTAATTACTTTTTCACGTTGCATGAGTTTGTTTGTAATAATATACATTATTAAGATAATAATAATGATACAACTATATTATTGTTTTGATTGCGTTAAAAAATAAAAGCGTAGTTTAATTTGTTTAATTATAAATGTGGCTTCACATTACGTACGTATTAAGTAAATTTTCAGATTCTATGCTTTTCTAGTCAATTGTACTCAATTAGAGTTCTTTACATAAATTCATAATTTATATTTTACCTTCCACCCTACATTAGAGTCATAAAATGTTTTTATTTTTATTTATTTATTTTTTTATTCAGATTCACCAGTGGTAATTACATAAATTTTACAATAATAGTTTTTTTAATTCAATGTTCCTTATCATTAAATGTATTAATTACTGTTCAAGGTGAATACATTGCTACATGCTACATGCTATATTGGAGATTAAAATATAAAAGCTTAGATTAATTAATTATTAGTACTAATATAAATTATTTAAAAAGGTTTATACATAACGTTTAATTACTTAAACTGAGAAAGGAAAGCGTTTTTTTTAAATTCACGCCATATCCCGGGCATAGCAGGGTAGGCAGAGGGTACCTGGGACCGTAGTATTAAGACGCTTACTTTTCTCCGAACTCCGAAGGCATTACGTTTTGAGAAATAAAAATATAAAATTAAATAAATATTTCATTTCTCGAGTGAAGATAGAACCCACAACCTATCGCGTTTACAGTCGTTTTGTTGAAGAAAATTAATTTAAATAAATAAAAAAAAATATTTTTGTAAATAGTAAATCTTTCGGTACAGCTGCAAGTGTAATTATTATAAAAATGTAATCGACCTTTTTATTTAATTGAAAGATATTTTTGAAAATAAGTTTATACTTTACTCAACACGTAATGCCTCCACAATTCGGCAGAAAGTAGGAAACGGAGTGTCTTAAGTTAAGACTCTTAACACTAGGTTCTCTCTGCCTACTCTGCTGGGTGCGGGATACAGCGTGAAGTTGATAAAAAAAAACGTTTATAGAACTACCATCAGGTGACAATATGAATATAACATTTCATCTGATCGCAAAATTCGAGATGTACTTTTAGACTTGGAGCGGAAAGAGAAAGAGAAAAGAGAAAGAAAGAAGTAGAATAACATGTTGTATTAGAATTTAAGAGATACATTGTACAAGCTTAACGTGATTTTGTTCTGAAAGGAAAGTTCATAAAAGCCTCCAGATGTCTGATTTCGTTATACAAGTTACGATGCTTTGAATTGAGACTTTATCTATAATAGTTAAGTTAATAGCTATATTAAGTATAAAATATAAACTATAAATAAAACTTGTTACTCAAAAAGAGATTAATATACTCAGATTACAAAGTTATTATTATGAAAAGTAAGATATTAAGAGGCCAGTCGTGACTGTAAACGCGACTGGTTGTGGGTTCGATCTCGACTCGAGGAAATATTTATTTAAATTTACATTTTCATTTCTGCGCTCTGGTGTGGAGGCAAAGCCCGGCGTTGAGTTCCGATATTTAACAGGCAATGCCTTAAAAATCGACGGAAAGTGTGGAACGGAGTGTCTTAACATTAGGTTTTCTCTGCCTGTCCTGCTATATGCATATAGAGGACAGTGTAAAGCTGAAAAACAAAATATAAAAACCAATACAAAGTGTGACAGTAAAACCGACTGGTTGTGGGTTCGATCCCCACTCGAGGAGATGAAATATATATTTAACTTTATGCCTACAAAGTTCGCCGGAAAGTGGGGAACGGAGTGTCTTAACACTAGATTCCCTCTGTCTACCCTATATATAGCATGAAGCTGATCTATTTATATTAATATATCCAAAAATAATTTCTACAATCTATCATGGAAGCTTAAAAGTTTAATCTATTAAAACATTTCTTTCCATCAACTTGTATGTTCAAATAACCGCAAAGTGTCGAAATGAAGTCATAAAAATGTTAAATTTCTCATAGATCTATTAAATTTCACAGTTGAAATTTCCGAACTACGCACAACAAAGTATTAAACTAGGTATGGTTGGCTTAACGTTGCCTTTTCAATTTATAGACGACCGTGGAGATGCGATCCGACAAGCTTACGTGTCGCGGTTACGGGGTTCCGCAATTAAATATAAATATAATTATATTATTTTTTAGAAAATAAATATAAATTTGAATGTAGCGGGATTTGAACTCGCGTGTTTTGAAAACTTTGGGGCCGGTTCTAATTCTGCTACGTTAAAATTTTTGTATGTGTATTTGAAAAAAGTACTTTTCTTTTTTTTTGTGTGGAATAACGCTTTAAAATTGTAAAAAAATAATATAATTATTATACTAGGCTGCCTACGTACTGTCCCATTGCTGGGCTTATATATGAGAGCTTAGAATTTAGATAAGTATTCTAAATTTTATTGTTTTTTTATTATTATTTGGTTCTCCCTCTGTATCCCGCATATAGCGGCAGGGCGAACGTACAACACTTCATTATTCACTTTCCATACTACTTTCTGAGTCATTGCGTGTTGAGTGAGATAACTCCATGAAGAGGGAATCGAACTGACAACCGTCGCGTTAACAATCAGACGCTGTGCCGCTGCGCTACAATAATCAACTGTTCTAGATTTCTCTCTTATACATTTGCTTATTTAGGAATATCGTTATTTTAAGGTATGACGCCGTAATAAAATTAAAAGTCAATCTTAGAACTAAATCAGAACTACGTATATTAACGGCTACGTATCACACAAAATAGATAAGCAGTTAATACTTCATATTTAATTAATTAACATTAATTATGTCAAAGTAATTTTTAATTAAATTATATTAATTAATTATTAACAAGAACTAGTCGCATGCAAGTGCCTATATGTCTGTCCCTGGAGTGAGACCTGCCGGACGCCCAAGGAAGCACAGGTTGGATGTCGTGATGCAGGACAGGAGAGCCAATGTTCTTACCACTGAGGGCGTAACAGACCGTGCAAAGTGGAGGTAGCTTAAGCAGGAAGGCAGACCCTGGCAACATATACCGGGATTAATGCCAGGAAGAAGATTAATTAATTATTTTTAAATACTTTCTACAATTGATAGTATACTGAGGCGCAGCTACATCTACATAATTTTTAGCAAAGCTGAATTTTTGAAGAGCAATAGTCTAATATGAAGTTAAGACTGTATGCGACTAGCAAGACCAATTTGAAAGTGGGTTATCAGAGATAGCGCCAACTAAAGGTACATGATCACCTACATTAAAGCAAAAACGCTCGTATTTTAAAGTGTTTTTAAGAATAATGTAAAAAGCTTATATTTATTATTAGCAGGTCCTTTATGTGAGCCTTTACTCCGACGTCCTATATGTTGTTTAAAGTTGGTGCAAACTACGTTATACTAGCAAACTTTAATTTTAGATATATTATTTACAAGACAATATAAGAACTCTTTTAAGCACCCAGACCCAGCCGATGGCTCAATCTTCCAGATAATATATCTTTTCTTTACTTTCAAGTTAGTGAGTACACGTACTGTCTTAACTATATATTAAACTAATAGTCCTGAAAATTTTAGGTTTTTGCCTAAAATGACATAGGTCTAAGCGCCCTGGGAACTTGGGCTATAGGTGAAATATAATATCATAAGCAATTTCTAGATTTTTTTAATTTCATAATATTGCTTGACTTTACTATTACTATAGAGTTTTGGACATTGAAAATTTGTATTTCCGTTTCCCGATTTCTTAGCATAGCAAGATAGACGGAGAAACTTGCCGTTTTCTTTTTGATATATTGTATGTTGACTTGTTCAGTGGCGAAACTTAACACTAAGTTTTGTTGACCAAAACTGAAAATGAAAATAATTTAAATATAATCATTTTCCGGATTGAGAAATAAACTCACCATAGTATTTACTACACGCTGGGCCACTGCGCCACGACGACAACATAGATATTTTTTTCTTTACGGGGGAACATCGTGTTAAGACACTTCCGTTTCCTACTGCCGAATTCTGACAGAATTGCGTATTAAGTGGCAGAACTCAACCGAGCTTTGCCTCGTTACCAAAGCGAGGAAATGAAAATATTAAATATTTCATATTTCTCCAGTGGGAAACGAACTCACAACCCATCGTGTTCACAGTTACCCACTTGCACCTCTGTGCACGACTGGGCTATATCCAAAAAAGTTTATTTAAATGTACAGAACACTTTACTATAAGTGTTTCGCACACTTAGTCAAGTGTATATGAAAGCATGCCGCTTCAGTAGTAATCGGTAGCTTTGTACCGACACCTGTGGACCCTTTAGTCCCTTTTATGTTTACTTTTTATTATTGGTTTCATTTTCAAAGACCCTTTTTCTGTTTGAATGTAAACTTCGGGATATGTCATTTCAATTAAAGATCTTGTATTCATGTATTTTTTTGTTGGATTCCTTTTGCTTTTTATACAGTTGTTAAAAGTTGTATAAATTAATATTACTATTTTTTTTCTTTTTACTTTAACTTCGCGCTGTGACACCCGCGCACAGCAGGATAAGCAGATGCAACTTAGTGTTATGACACTCCGCTCCCCTCATTCAGCCAAATTCGAGAGGCATAGCTTGTTGAGTGGCGGAACTCAACGCCGCGCTTTCCCTCGAACTAAAGCGAAGAAAATATATAAATATATGTCTTGATCTTGTTTACTCGATGGGGATTGAATCCATAACCAGTCGCGTTAATGCTTTAATGTTTAAATAAGTATAGATATAGTATAGATGTTCAGAAATGGAAAATATTATTATGTACATAATAAAAATAACTTAAATACATTTTAATTGTTACTAAAAATCAGTAATCTTATTGTATGTGAAGAAAAATATTTGTTGATATTTAATTATTTAGGTAGGTACTTATTCTACTTAGTTAGTGATTTGACGTCATGAAAAGTTTTATTGTTCATGTTATTTCCCCATCCCGACATACAAGAGTAGGCAAGGGAAACTTGGGAACCTAGCGTTTAGACACTCCGTTACCATCACGACACTTATGTTCCTCACTTTCCGCCGAACTCTGGAGGCATTGCGTCATGCGTGTTCGACAAAGCGTTTTGCCTTTTTATAAAACAGTGGAAATGAAAATAATTCATTCCCTCGAATGGGAATCGAATCCCCAACCGTCGCAATTATAGTCAGACTTTGCTGCTGCACCTCGATGGCGTCAATGAAAATTAATTAATATTTTTTTTATAATTATCTATATTAAATTTAAAGGCTTACTTTCTTTATTATTTTTAGCTTAATTTATAATTAAGCTTGACATTCTATATAATAATACCATACCGTCCTACATCATAATCAATATCATTTATCATTTAAAAATATTTGTAATGTGAAGTTTCATATTTAAATTACATTTAAAACTTTATAATTTAAAATAAAATTAAACGCCATCTATGAACGAAACTCTAGAAAATAAAACATTGTATAAGCGCCATCTAGTAGAGCATGGCTCAAGCAATTAATATTGAAAATGTTTGAATTTCGACTAAATTCTAATAGATGGCGCTGTTGCAAAGCGAATTATATAATTAAAACTATTTTATTCAATTCATAGATGGCGCCGCCAGTCACAGATTCAACATCACATGTATTTTCAAAACGAAAAAGTAATATTTTTGTACTTTTTACAACTGAAGGGCCCTCTTTGCATTTTTCGTATGAGACTTAAATGGGTTTTATCATGTCCGCTTATTTACATGGTGCTTAGACGTTAAACAACTATATTTTTACGTGATTGTATGGGTTTTAATATGGTTATAACTTATACTTATGTTGTTGGTAATAGGTAAGCTTGTACTAGCTTAGATATATGGTTTTACATTTTATGATAACACTACTGGGCGCGCGCGGCTTCGCCCGCTTATTTGCACCCATAGTGGTGAATTCTAAAAAGAACCACGAAACACGTGTTCAATGAAATGTTTTTAAGAGTCTGAATTTCAAATTTTATAAAAATCGGTGCCGGTTTAAAAAAATATCATACAAACTTTCAACCCCTATTTTATCACTTTAGAGTTAAAATTTTTCAAAATCCCTTCTTAGTAGACGTCCAGATTACGAAAATAAACATCTGCCCAAATTTCACGTTTCTACGCACAGCGGTTACGGCTGTGCGTGCGTCTTACCTCAGTCAGTCAGTCACATGATTTTACTTCTACTATATTTATTTGAGCTTAACACTGCATTACGCACTTAGCGGACTGGACAGAGGGAACCTATTATTAAGAGTAAGACAATTCCGTTTTCCACTTTCCGCTGAATTCTGAAAACATTGCCTGTTAAGTGGATGAACTGAACGCCAGTGTTTGTCTCGTTACCAGAAAATAACATGGAAATATTAAATATTTCACTTCTTCTAGCCTAACCTACAACCTGTAGCGCTTACAGCTTCACACCCATGCGCTACGACTTGTTTTATTTTAGTGCATAATTTTATTTTACTTGAAACGTTAATAAAATCAAAATTGGCTTCACGCTCTATTCCGCATACAGTAGGGTAGATAATAGGAACCTAGTGTTAAAGACACTTCGTTCCTCGCTTTCCATCGAATTCTGCAGGCATTGCGTGTTGAGTGGCGGAACTGAACGCCGCGTTTTGCTTGGACACTAGAACGAAGAAACGGAAATGTAAATTAAAATAAATAAATTAAAAAAAAATTTTACATGAATATATTATTAATTTAATTATAATACATTATTATTTTATCTCTAAATATGTTATATTTCAATTTAAAATTATTTTTAAATTATCCAGACGAATCCTAAGTAGTCAAACCCCAATAATTATCATGTTTCTGTGACATTAAATCCTTTAATATATTGTAGTAATATTAATTATAACGAAAATAAACAAAAAATCACAAAATAGAAGTCGCTGTATTGTTCAAAACATGGAAAATGGAAAAGAAAAAAAGTCAGGAAAAGTAAGGAAAATTAGAAATGATTTTTAATCCGGTATAGAGTACAAAGATCTCACGAGAGCTGGATAACAAAATGAACTGGATAAATATCCAGAATTTTTGGACACAGTTAGAGCCTTATTTTAGTGCCGCCTCTCATCCTACAATAAAAAATGCGCAAATAAATCATAATATTTAAAACTTAAAAACTGTTTTATCAAAATAATTAAATAAAATAATATCTCCAAATCACGAAACTCTATCTCATCTCAACCACATCACTTAACAAAAAACCCTTAAAAAAAAAACCTTTACATAGAAAATTTTAAAGTCACTCCCCGTACTAAACCACGCTTTGACAGTGGGAGGATAATCTGGTAGAGCCCGCATATTACATAGGCGTCGTTTTCTTTAAAATCGAAATGTTTGCGGCTCGACTCACTCACTCACCACGTCACTTTGAGGGATTACCTCCAGCCTCCAGGTTTGAGGCTCTGTGGATGGAGATAATCTGGCGTTTGATGTTTTTCATAAAATAAAATAAATAAATCAGCTTCACGCTGTATCCCGCACACAGCAGGGTAGGCAGAGGGAACCTAGTGTTAGTGTAGTGACACTCCGTTCCCCACTTTCTGCGGTATTCTGGAGGCATTGCGTGTTGAGTGGCAGAACTCAACGCCGCGCTTGTCCTCGACACCAGAGCGTAGAAATGGAAATATAAATGTAAGAAAATATTTAAATAATAAATAAATATAAATAAATGTTTTTTTTTTATTTATTTATTTAAGAAAATATTTCATATCCTCGAGTGGGATCGAACCCACAACCAGTCGATTTACAGTCACAATTTGTGCCCCTGCGCCACCACTGGCCTGATGTTTTTCAAAAGTTTAAATTTAGCTATATAATATAATAAATATACCTATTTCTTATATGTATGTTTTTATACGCTGGTAATGGGTAAACGTGATAGGTTGTGAATTCGATGCTCACACGAGGACGTGAAATATTTAATATTTTTATTTTCTCCGGTTTGGGTACGAGGTAAAGCGCGGCGTTGAGTTCCGCCACTCAATACACAATGCTTCCTGAATTCGGTGAAAAGTGGCTCTCATGAATATTAAGAATCCTTCTTCCAATAGATATATAATAGGAACACTCAATCAATTCTTGCAAATCGATAATGAAAGATTTATATTAAAATATATTTTTTTGTATTTTTTTTTCTATAACGAATAATTCTATAAAGAATATCGTGTATAGCTAGAAGTACATCACAACTGCTCTATAATGGCGTTAGCATGTATACAGCTCCTCGATTATCCCGCATTGCTGGGTAGGCAGAAAAAAAACATAGTGTCCAGACACTCCCGTGAGTTGAGTGGCACCGACATTCAGCGCCGCACGTGTCTATCTGCGCAGGGAAATGAAAATAATTTATATGTCATTATTAATTTCATTATAAGTATTTGTTTTTTAGCTTGAGACTGTAAGTCTACCCCGCTATGAGTAGACAGAGGAAACCTTTTTCCACTCCTATTTCCAAGACAATGTACGTAGAACGGCGTAACACTGAGTTACGCCGTTCTACGCTGCGCTGTGTCTTGTTCTAATTATGGACTTCCCCGTGTGGGAATCAAACCCATAACCGTCGCGTACAAACGTTGTCCCACGACGGCTTCTAAGACAGAGTTAATGTAAAATATACATTAGCTTCTTACATTATAAGAAATTCCGTTGAATATTCAAAACGTTGTAACAAAGTAAGTTCTAAGAAAATTTCAAAGTAAGACTCTTGGCTGTGTTTGCCTAACGTAGGTACTAATGGAGGCGAGCTGATTTGAATTTTGACTCATAAAATATTTACAAATATGGATATAAAGACCCACCGATGATGATGATGGTATGAGGAAGGAAGGTTTTAGCTATTTTAATGTAAATTATAGCCCAAGATCCGAGGGTCCCCAGACCTACATGAATTTAGCAAAGCTGAAATTTTGAGAACTATTAATGTTTATTAACGTCTAATATGTAGTTATGATAGTATGTGTACTTACTAACTTGAAAGTAGGTCCTTTTCAGAGTTAGCTTCAAATTAAGATATATCTCTGTCTGGAAGGATGATTGGGCCATCGGATTGGTCTGGCTTATAAGGGGCTTGAAATAGTCCGTAAACTATATATGTAAAATTAAAGCTTGCTAGGATAACGTAATTTGTCCCTATTTTAAACAACTTTTAGGACAAATGGCAGGAGTAAAGGCCCATGTAATGGATCTGTTAAGAATAAATATACTTTTTTTACATTATTATAAAAAAAATATGTTTTTATGTTATTAAATATAAGCGTTTCTACTTTAACGTGAGCGTACAAGCCTTAAGTTGGGGCTACCTTTGAAAGGAATCCACTTTCAAGTTAGTAAGTACGCATCCAGTATCAAATACATAATAGACTATTATGTAGTTAAGACTGTATGCAATTTTTCAATCTTCAAAATTTCAGCTTTGCTAAAATGAGGTAGACCTGGAGGCCCTGGGATCTCAGTCTTAGTTGTTAAGGCAACGTTTGTTATATATTATTATTTATTTTATCAACAGCGTTTTATATTATTGAGAATGTTTTTTTTCTTATTAGGTGGGTTGGTTGGTGGCAAGGGGAAATTAGATGCCTAGTGTTGAGACACTGAGTTCCCATTCCCGCCGAATTCTTGAAGCATCGTGTGTCGAGTGGCGGAACTCAACGCCGCGTTTCGCCTCGTTAATGAAGCGAGGAAATTAAAATATTAAATATTCCGTTCCCTCGAATAGGCATTGAAACCACAACCGTCGCATTTACAGTTGCACGCTGCACGGCCCTGCGCCGCAACCGCTTCTTATGTTGTTTATTGTAAAACAATATTAAATAAAATATATACATATATTTTTGTTTTAAATAATTTTAAAGTAATAATTTTAATAGAAATCTTACATGTTTTTACAGGCGTCCGTCGTTGCATCTCATTTGTCGTTATTTAAAATGTATTTCCGTTTCTAAAATCTGATAAGTTTTATAACAATTTTAAATATGATGTCTGAAACTTACTCCTTAGAGGCTAAAAACAAATTATTTGTATCAATTCATACGCAGAAAATTTAATTAATTTTCAAATTCAAACTCCAAGCATCCATTATATGTATATATGTATATACATAAATAATACATATAACAACGCCGACGCCGTTGTGGTGTAGTCGCAGCATTTGAATGTAAACGCGACGTTCGTGGATTCAATCCTCAATCTTTGAAATAAAGCGTCGCGCGTTGAGTTCCGCCACTCATGCAATGTATTTGGGCGTATGGAAAGGGAGTGTCTTGACTCTAGGTTTCTTTTGCCTGCTATGCGAAAAATATTTTCTTACTTTTTACATGTATTCACATGTAATCTATAATACACCTGGCCGTCAAGGGTGTTACAAAATAAAGAAGATCTCTCAACAACGATAGTGATGTACCTAGTATATACCTACTTTACATAAAATTTGCATTATTATGGTAAAGTCTAGTCAACAAAATAACACTTCACTCTTTCTATTAAAGCACTTTTTTTAATACTTAACTTAACTGAAGGACGTATGTAGTATAAAGGGCCAGTGGTGAAAGGTTGTGGGTTCGATTCACACTTGAAGGAAATTAAATATTTAATATTTTCATTACATAGGCTCTAGTTACCACGCAAACTGTGTCGTTGAGTTCCGCCTCTCAAAACGTAATGCCTCCAGAATTCGGCGAAAAGTGGGGATTGGGAGTGTCTTAGTGGCAACGGAGTGTCTATAATATTGGGTTCCCAGTTCCCTCTGCCTATCCTGCTATGCGGGATAAAGAGTGAAATAAAAAAAAAATAGTAGCTATAGACGACGGTTTACTATAGAGATGAATGTGGGTTCAAATCGCTTCAATAGTTTGTACTAAAAATGGTAGGTCCATTCTAGAAGCTCATTAAAAATCTCCAATTTGAATTAACAAAACTAAGTAGCTTCATGCTTTATCCCGCATATAAGCGGTGAGAATGTAGTGTTAAAACACTTAATTCCCCACTTGCCGCCCAATTTCCCAAACACTGCACGGAGAGTTGAGGAACTCAACAACGCGCACTGTGTCGTTACCCCTTGTAAAAGTGGAAAAAAAAATCCCCGTGTAAAAGTGGAAATCAAACCCACAGTCAGTTAGCACTCAGACGCGATGGTGACAATTCTTTTCCCTCTTTTATACTAAAATAGACTTGTGTTTGACCGCATTAAGCCTGATGTTGATGTCTACGGTGATACACGATTGCCTAGATCTAGAATAACTGATCACTTTATTTGCTATAGAATTATCATAAATTTAACAAAATTCATATGTAACTTGAAGTAAAAATTGGTAAAAATTAATTAATAAAAAATTGGCAAAATGGTTTAATATTTTTTACCATACGAGTACACTTACATTTAGAAGTTATAATATGATTTTTCAAATCAAATCAGCTTCACGCTGTATCCCGCACACAGCATAGTGGGCAGAGGGAACCTAGTGTAAAGACTCCGTTGCCCACTTTCCGCCGAATTCTGAAGGAATTGGGTGTTGAGTGGCAGAAATCAACGCCGCCCTTTGCGCCGACACCAGAGAGAAGAAACAAATTGAAATTTAAATAAATATTTCATTTCTGCGACTCCCCACTAAGAATCAAACCCACAACCAGTCTTTATAGTCACACTTTGTTCCCTGCGCCACGACTGGCTTCAGATAATATGATTTTTTTTTTTTTTTTTTCGAATGGACTTAAATGCTGTTGACCTGGAATGGTCTTGACAGCGTCACCGGGCTGGGAGGGGCGAGTGTGGCTCGCCCCTGAATGAGATAATATGATAGATATATCATCAAATATATAACATAAAACTACACACAACTGAAACTACTTTACTTAGCAAGAGAGAAAGAAATTTCTCGAAATCTCCACTGGAATGGACGAAAATAGGTTTCCCCAATTTACGTCTTAAACACACTTGTAGGCGATGACGAGTTATTTTTATTGTATCGTATAAAATCATATTTGTTTCTGTTCTCTTCGTATTTTTCTTTCCTTAGCGTGGAATAACACTTCAAAAAATGTTAAGAATAAATCTAAATAAACATTATTGAAGAGTGTAGAAATAGAAATTTTATACACCTTATAAAAAATAGACGCTCTACGTTTAATATCTATTACTATAAATCTAAAAAGTTCATTTATTTTTATTATTAAGATTGCAATATAATAAAATTGTAAAAGAGAAATAATTATACTCAAAAGGAAGACTTCGTAGACACTTTGCTAGCTAAACTTGTATGAAAACATTTATGTAGACTGTACAGTGTTATATTTATAATACTTAAATACGTTTCGCTTACTTCTTGAGTGGTGTAAAATTGTATGGTTTTTGAAGAATTTCTATAATAATATACAAAAACGAAGACATTATTAAATGTTTATTTTAAATTTACTAGCGAATTTAAAGCTTAATCTGTACCTATTATAGAGTACGTATACATTATAATACCATTTATATAATATATTTACTTATTTTACATACATATATTTAGATATTTTCACTTGTTTATGTATATTTTAGACAATACAAGATTTTTTTTATACATTTTCGCAAGGATTACAGACCGTCTCTTCCCTTCCACTGCTCTGCGCTTCGCTTTACCCGCGTACGCTGTCGCCTCAACACATACAACAAGTCCCAATTCATATCAAAAAACCATTTAAACAATAAAAAATATAAAAAATACATATAATTGAGTATAATTTTTCTGAAAATGTTCTTACATTATTATTAGAATATTTAGTTATTGAAGTACAATACAATTTAGTTCTGGAGTGGAAGGGTTTGAAACTAGTAATAAAGACTTCCCCTACGTTTAAAGGTTGTTATAGCAATTTGAGTATTGCTATTAGTAGTCCCTATAAAGTTGTACAGAAATAACGCGCCATTTTCAATCAGATAATCATTTTGAGGGCCATTTTAATGATATATCGTCGAAATTAACTTAAAAACTTGTTTATATTAAAGATTAGTTGTAAAATTTGCGATATTCAGGTACAAACGGACCGATTTGTTGCGTTAGATCCCTCTTGTATGAAATATCTGTAGTTGTTGAGTGCTCACTTGATAAAAACCAAGTTATTATAACATTTTAAATAGAAATCATCATGAAATCTTTATTCTAAAACTTAAATCTTAGACAACTACTATATTTAAATAACGGCATATCAAAGAAATATTATTTAACAAAAGTATACATAAGAAACAACTTTATCAAAAGTGCAAAAAGAATTCTCAACTAGAAATATCTTGAATATTTAAAGCGTCAGACGCACAAAATGATATCTAACTCAATTGTATACGGAAGAAAGTTTATCCCTTTTGCCTTTACAGTTTCCTTTTACCTACAACAGATATTGTAGAGTAAAGTTCACGGAAAGGTTCCCTCTTACATCAAATAAAAAAGGAAAATATATTTTAGTATACATTTTATTGCGTTATTTTATACGTTTATAAAATTAAACAGCCTGTATATATAGACAAAATGTGAAACAAAATTAGGCAGGTTATTTACATTGTTTAAATTGTTGTTATCATAATCTTAAATTCGTTTCGATTAAATATATTCGATATTTATGTCCAAATATCGATAATTTCTATTCAAGCCCAATATCAAATTTAATTCTTCAAAAATAATAACGATATTTCCTTTAAATTCTTCATTACATTAATAATAACTATGTAAAAAAAATCACGATTAAAATTAAATTTACGTAAACACAGACAACAAACCGACCCAAAAAAAATCATACCAAAAACAAGAAAAAAAAAACCCACCAAACATAATTAACACAAAAAGAAACAAAACTCAAACCGGAAACGCGATCCAAAATTTCCAGCGGCGATAAATAAACGCAAATTCCTTCATTACAGCCAACAATGCCTACAGTCGGCTACATACAAATAACTGGTAGCGTCCAATTTAAATAACAGCCTCGCAAAGCTGAAAAACAAGCCGTAACCGAAGTTGAGAATAAATTAGCATCCACCCTGTTCCACCC
>JAATLQ010025251.1:83917-109719 GCA_013421005.1 Heliconius erato x Heliconius himera
CACCAAACATAATTAACACAAAAAGAAACAAAACTCAAACCGGAAACGCGATCCAAAATTTCCAGCGGCGATAAATAAACGCAAATTCCTTCATTACAGCCAACAATGCCTACAGTCGGCTACATACAAATAACTGGTAGCGTCCAATTTAAATAACAGCCTCGCAAAGCTGAAAAACAAGCCGTAACCGAAGTTGAGAATAAATTAGCATCCACCCTGTTCCACCCTCCCCTCCCCCCCACTCCCCCCCTCGCCAATGTGTACATTGCGCAAAATATTATTTGCCTTGCCAGACGATAATAGGATCTATCGCCACGCCCTGACATGTTAGCTTTGAGGGGCCCCGCCCAAGCCGGGTAGCTCCACCATTGGCCTTCCAAGCATCCGTCTCTACCTAACCGGCGTCGTACTCGTTCCCTCCCGCAGGTTCCTTCTGACGCCCGAGGGGTAAATGTTTTGGTAGGTAACACACACGAGGGTTTTACTCTGCCGCGTATTGTGAGGGATATTTTTTATGTGAATTTTTATTTTTTTTATTCGAAGATACCTGAATTGTGTGTTAGGATACGCTTTATGAGATTTTTTTTCAATAGCTACAGTATGGAAGTCCTTTAGCGTGGGATTAAAGTATCTTTCTATACGTATCTCCGTAAACAGTTGCTTTTCCTCGTTTTTGTTAAGTCTTTTTATTATTTTTGTCGTTATATTTCCATATATTTTTTTTATATTTTTCTTGGGTAGTGTTCTATTTTTTTTTATTTTATTACTTAACGAATCATTTAATTTTAATGAGAGTTTAGTTATCACATTTAAATTAAGTATTAACAATATTACAAATATATTTAAATCAAATAAATAATAATAACTTAACTATATGAAAACAAAAAAACACTTTCGAAAATAAATAATCTACATCACATATGGAAATCTACACACAAAAAAAATTAAAACCCAAATAAAATAAAACACAAAACTTTCCCACAAAATCAATAAAAACACATCGGCTCAAAACATCTCAAATCAACTGACAACTAAATAAAAAGAGGTCCCACCAACTCAACAAAATAAATACCGCAACAAAGTTAAATCGATAGGGAGCCTAATAATTATTAGTCAACGGCCTGAAATTCATGCACAAAGCCCCGACCCGCAGTAATAATAACGACAATTGTTGTGTTTACTGAAACGTAAACGAGAGGAGTGGGTGACCCCCCGGGGGCGGGGCCTCGGGCCTCCGGGCCGGCCCTCGCGCGCCGCGGCCCCGCTGCAGTGCGAGTCGCGCCGCGCCAGACATGTGACCCGGCGCGAGCATGGAAGACGACTTGACCATGTACCGCGATATGATCATCGAGGGCGACCTGCCGCTCGACCTGAGGCCGCCTCCGAGGCTCTATCTGCCTCACTATCTTAGAGATGATAGAGAAGAATACCCTCAAGATGATACGTATGTGTCTGTGGATGAAGACACCCCAGACTTACCGCCGCCGTCGAGTGACTCGGAGAGATACGACGCGTCCAGTCCCAGTGAGAAGCCCAGCTCGCCGAAGAAACCCAAACAGAAGTCTTCATCACAACTCATCAAGCCGCCCTACTCCTACATAGCGCTTATAACGATGGCAATCCTACAATCACCACACAAAAAGTTGACGCTGAGCGGGATCTGTGAGTTTATTATGACTAGATTTCCATATTACCGCGAAAAGTTTCCCGCGTGGCAAAATTCCATCCGTCACAATTTGAGCCTTAACGACTGTTTTATTAAGATCCCGCGGGAACCCGGGAACCCTGGCAAGGGGAATTATTGGACGTTGGACCCGCTGGCTGAGGATATGTTTGATAACGGCAGTTTTTTGCGCCGTCGGAAGAGATACAAGCGTCCCGCTCCATCTCTACAGCACGCTCACGCGGTTGTAGCGATGCTCGCGAGAGAGGCGTACGCTCCGCTTTTGCCTTTACCGTGCTACCTGCCGCCGTCGCCGCTGCTATCGCTACCTCGCCCGCCGCCGGCAGCCTTGCGGCCGGTACCTCTACCTCCTCGAGTCCCGGAAACCACGGACACTCGTGGTAAAAGATCCAGGAATGGTTTTTCAATCGAGTCTATAATCGGATCACAAGAGAACCAAGCTGAGCCCCGACGGAGTGCGTTCTCGCCGCTACACCAAGGCGCGGGGCCGCCGGACGACTGGGCTAGATGAATGTTTTAAAACAAGTGTGTCTTTAGCGCTGTCTTCTCAGGACACACAGATGGACAAATTTTGTTTTGTTTTTTTGTAATAACTATTAAATGTGTTCGAGCGGTTACTGGAAGTGTAGTGTCGTTTTGGGGAAAAACTAAAAATGTACACGCGACGGGTATATTTTATTAGAGACTCAGTTTTGGTTGGATATGAACGACCAAAGCAAAAGTAGTTACCAGGTATTACACGTATTTTTATAAGTGTTTCTTGTAAAAAAAAACAAAACAATCAAAATTCCGCAAATATATCTATCTACAGCATGTTTTTAAAAATGATAACAATCTTTGAATAAATATTATGAATTTCGTCCGCTAATTAAATGTAAGGTAAATATAAAAATTATAGCGTTAAAAAAATGTTTTTATATCACATGTTTTGATAATACATTCAGCTGTAGTGTTTATGGCTGTTTGTTTTACAGATCTTTCTTTTAATTGCTTTATCTCATGTTTTGGACAAATATAAGAAGTTTAAATTGTAAATATGAAACATTATTTTCTAGTATTACTCGAATAAATATAACTAAATGATAAATAACTTTGAAAAAGGCGGTGCGATTTTTATTTTTGAAAATAATTATAACATTGAAATTTGCGATGCCTATATAAATTTAAATCTAGTCATTCTTTGTACAAAGTAGGTAAAGGCCTAGTACTGTAAATATTATGTAATATTTCGTTAAATTAGATAGCTAATAAGTAGACGTTTAGTAAGGACTATTTTGCCAAAAAAAACACGCTGTATTTATTATGTTTTAACAGTAGTCTATTTTGTGTAACTATTAGTATGTAAGATACAAAATATATAACTATAGAAGATAAATTGAAATTTTATTTATTTAATATTTATTTATTCACGTTTATAGTCCAAAATAAATTATTCACAAAATGAAACTTAAAATTAATATTTTTACATAAAAAAATTCAAGCGCTTAATTATGAAAACCAGTTTATATTAAGATATATTATTTACAAAGTTTTCTATTACAAAAATATATATTTTTTTTTAATTTTCAAATAATTATGTATGTAGTACCAAGTAGGGTCAACCTAAAAAAATAGGGTATAATTTAAAAAAATATATTTTTTTGGTAAAAAATTGCGAGTTGGTTGGTCATCATTCCTCTTTAAAAAAAAACTAATTTAGTCAACACTAAGCCTTAATTTCAGAGTAAATATTAATAATTTTAAAACATATTAATTATGCAAAATAATAATAATAATAATAATACGGAGTCAAAGGACACGGAAATGTCTTAAATGTTATCAGTTTTTTTAAATAACCAAAAAAGTATAGTAAAAATATATTATTAAAAAGTAAAATGATAGCTTCACGCTATATCCCGCATATAGAAGGCTATATGCAGGTAACCAAGTGTTAAGACACTGCATTAAAGATTATCTATAACAAAATATAAAAAAAAAGTACTACACCACCTATTTGAACCTACATTCACAGGGTGTTAAATAATAATAATAATTACTTAACACATCATCAACTTGAAAGTTGCCTTAAAACAATGTTACAGTAATATTAACGTATCGTAAAGCAAATATTCATACAAGACTTACTCCAGCAAGGAGTTTGTTTAAGTCGTCTAATTTAGTACCGTGAGTTACAATGTTGCTGGTCTTTATAGGGTTAGCGCTAACAACTTTTAAATCTTATACATTTTCTCATAATTCATTATAAAATAAGATAAAAACTAAAAATATAATAAATATTAATGGCAATAAGAAATTAGTAATTAATATTTAGAGGCCAAATATGGGGATGCGGTAGAAGCGGCAACACAGAGGTTTCGATTCCCACTCAGGGAAATGTAATGTTTCCTCTCTCTTCACTCTGGTATCGAGGCAAAGTGCGGCGTTGAGTTACGTCCCTCAACATACAATGCCTACAGTATTCGGCAGAAAGTGGGGAACGGAGTGTCCCAACACTAGGTTCCAATGTTCCCGCCTGCCTACCCTTCTATGTGCAGGATACAGTGTGAAGTTAAAAAAGTTGAAATCACCACACTCTAGTGTGTAAATACATTAAATCTTCTTCTTATTTAAATTACTCTCTAGCTTTCCATTCGAATTTGAGACATTGCGCGTAGAGTTGCGTAACTCAACGTCGCATTTTATGTTGTCAGAGCGGTAAAATGACAATAGGTAGGAATATTGGTATTGTAGGGATCACAAAGTATTATACTACATAGAAAATAAGCATATCTTAATTTACCAAATTTACAAAACACTCATATAAATCATATATCATAGTATTTGTAAATTTTAATTGCAAATGTATGGATTTAAATAAATTGTTGTTGTGTTTTCTCTTGTTCAATAATTAATTTCAGTTTTTTTTTCAAATGGAATTGAGTACAAATAAAAAACTATTATAAGCCAATTGAAAAATCCTTAAGAACAATGATTGAATACAAAAATTTATCACCGTAGTAGGTAAGATGATAAATTTTTGTATTCAATCATTATAAATTCAATATATACTTACTCATAAACTTTTAAATTTACTTCTATAAAACAGTTAATATTTCTATTATTTCAAGCATTCTTATATGGTAGAAAAGAAAATGTAACATCGACACAAAATTCCGTCGTGTGGCGGAGTCTTTGGACATCTAAGCTGGAATAAAAAAAATATTTTAAATATAAAATAATTTTGACATATAGTAAAAAAAAAAAAATATAACAAAAATCAACAATTTTTTATGCAAAATTAAACTAAACCTATACAAGCCCTACAAATTCGCTCCCAACATAATATTGTTTTAGTAAATAGCGCAGAAATTGTCGTTTTATCACTCATCTGTCATATAAAGTCCAAGAATAATACTTGTTGTTTGTATACTTTTATTTGTCGATTATGATGCCAAGGATAGGAAAGAGTGTTGTTATATTATTTATGGCTTTTCAAGAGGCCAGCCGTGGCGCAGTGGCACAATCTTTTATTGTGAACGCGACAGGTTGTGGGTTTGGTCCCCAGTGGAGAAAATTTAATATTAAATATTTTCATTTTTTCAACACGCACTGCCTCAAGAAGTCAGTGGAAAGTGGAGAGCGGAGTGTCTTAAAACTAGGCTTCCTCTGCGTCCCCATTTAGGTCCGGCATACAGGTATTTAGTTAGAAGTGACTGAAAGCTAAAGATTAGCAACATAAATGACAAATAAATTCAAAAAATAATTTTAATATTATTTTCGGAGCAAAGGTGAACTGTGAACGCGATTGCTAAAGGTTCAATTTCCTCTCTATAAGTTATTAAACTTATACACCCGAGCTAAGCTAAACGCGGTGTTGATTTCCGTCACTCAACACGTAATGTCTCGGCGGAAATCGAGGAACAAAATGTCTTAACACTACGTTTCCTCCTATATGCAGGATACAGCGTGAAACTAAAAAATGTTTTTCTTTTGGCAATCATATCTATATAATCATATCCATATATATTTTTCCATTATAATTGGATAAACATTTTTATACGTTTATATATATCGTAAATTCCAAACATTTATGCATTGATTTTACTCCTTTTTATATGAAATTTGCCTCGTAATTAAAATGAATAGGGAACTTGCCGTGGACTTACAATTATGAAATTCGCCACGAAATGAAAACTTACAACACAAATAAAGAAAAAGTCCGAAAAGTGAAAATTTATGGGCATTTCATAGAAAAAAATCATCACAAATTTATGTTTGTAGTTTCTTTCATAAGAAATAAACCGCAGGCCGCAACTTAAAATTGTGTAATCAAAAAAAACCTTAGATATGTCTTAAAAAATAATGAAATTAATACTTATTTAGAAAACGTATAAAAATTTTAACATAGATGGACTCGAACCCGCGCCTCCTGGAAACCGACCAGGGCGCTACGTTCAAAATTTTCTACGTTTCCTAAATAAGTATTTTTTTTTCTTTCCTAAGTGTGGAATAAAACTTTAAAGATGTTTAAAATGAAATTAATGTTTAATAATGAAATTTGGCTAGAGGTTAGAACTTGCAGGAAGGGCAAGAGAAAGAAACCTTGAAAACGAAAATTATTATTTATATTTTAGATAAATATTATAAAGTTATAATGTAGTTAATTCTATACAAAATACGTTTTCAAATATAATTTTGTCGACTTTTATCCCCACATTTCACCAAATTTTTGAGACATTGAGTGGCGCAACTCAACGCCGCAATAATTTTAGTTACTTTATTATTTTTCAATATAGCTTGTAAAACCAAAAAAAATCTCTTGAATTTCTTGATTGTAATCTTATTCTAATTCTTATGATGGTATAGTACTGGAGTATTTCTCAAGATTTCATTCTACAATGGAATATTTTATATTAAGGAATATTTTACAAATCTTTATTTTTCCACCTAGTTCTGGAGGCATTGTATATTGAGTGGCGGAACACAACGCCGCGCTTTGCCTCGACACCAGAGCGAAGAAACATTTCCTCGAGTGGGGATCGAACCCACAACCAATTGATTTTACAGTCACACTTTTTGCCCCTACGCCACGACTGGCATCTAAATCTTTAAATTGCATTTTTTTTGTTAATGATATAAATTTTGTAGTAAAAGTAAAGGATATGTGAAATTTAACATGATGTTAACAGGTTCAAAGACTACAAGATGGAATATTTGTTTTTATTTTAATTAGATAGATAGCTATAGGTAAACTGTTGGAAATGGGTGAAAACAAAGAAAAGATACAAGAATATGCTTTATTAGAATAATATGTATCCTTGAATATACAAATTTCTAAGAAATCATTTCTTTGTTATTTTAAGATAAAAAGTATTAGGTAAATTTATAATGGAAAGTAAAAATAATAAAGTATGATAACCTGTGATGACAAATGATAACAATTGTTTTTAGCTTTGCCTATTATTATAATTATATTTTTGTTTTAGTTTCACAACGTATCCCGCACATGGCAGAGTAGGCAGAGGGAACTTGGGAACCTTGTGTTTAAGCATACCATTTTTATTAAAACACTTCTGGTCTCCATTTTTCGCTGAATTCTGGAGGCATTGAATATTTCATTTTCTCGAGTAGGAATTGAACCCATAACCTGTCGCGTTTACGCACGCCCGTGTCTCTGCAGTACGATGCAAAGAATATTTTAATTTGATCGTAACACATCTGCTTAAAAATATAGTAAAAAGTGCTCAACGGGAACTGCTATTGCAAATTATCTTTATCATCAAATTATCTACTATTTACTTTAAAAAAATTGCAAGCTTATCTTCTATCAATATAATAGTAAAAAGATATCTTTACATATTTGTGAAAAAACAATATATGAGAATGTAAAAACACTAATAGAATATTAATATAAACATTAAAAAATAATGAACTATAGAATAATATAAAAATAGAGAAATAAACCGTACCGTAGCGTTTGGCGCTCCGTTCTCTCCGACTACCCCGCTAGGGATAAAGCGTGAAGCTAAGTTAAGTTTTTAGTTTAGAGAAATAAAGTTGATATGTAAAAATTAAAGATCTGAATATTAACGAAAATTCCTGTCTGGAGAAAAGAAACATTTAATATTTTCATTTCTTCACGCTGGTGTCTAGGCAAAGCGGGGCGTTGAGTTCCGCCATTCAACACGCTATGCCTCCAGAGTACGGCGGAAAATGAGGAACGGGGTGTCTTAACACTTGGTTCCCTCTGTATACTCTGCAGTGTTGAAGATACAACGTGAAGCCGAAAAAAAAGATCTGAAATATGTGATAAAAGCCAAGCTAAATTATAAGAAATAATAAAATCGCCTTAACAATAGTTGTTAAGTGTGAGCGTTTTATTGTATTACAATGCTTAACGATAGATATCCATTCTAATTGTTTTTATTTCTCTCTCCCGTAACACAAAGTCTACCGTTGAATTTCAACTCACAGTGACTAGATTTTTTGTCAAACACGGAGAATTGAGTGTTTTGACACTACTTTTTCTTTAACTGCCACTTGCTGTAAATTTCAATCACAACGGTTGGTATATGGAAGTAGTATTACAAGTTACTTTTAGATTTGACTGACCATAAAGTTCAATACAAATAATAATAATAATTTTAATAATAAAAAATAATAATAATTTAATAATAATTTTCAAGATTCATAATTTGTTTATGTTGTTAATAAAATAGTATTTTTTTACTAATGAATGAAGCCAGTCGTGGCGCAGAGGCACAAAGTGTGTCTGTAAAATCGACTGGTTATGGGTTCGATCCCCACTCGAGGAAGTGAAATGTTTATTTACATTTATATTTTCATTTCTTCGCTCTGGTGTTGAGGCAATGCGCGGCGCTGAATTCCCGCCACTCAACACGCAATGCCTCCAGAACTCGGCGGAAAGTGGGGAACGGAGTGTCTTAACACTAGGTTCCCTCTGCCTACCCTGGTGGGTGCGGGATACAGTGTGAAGGTGATTTATTTTATTTATTTATATTGAAGTAATATTATCTCTACTACATGTTCCCGTGGACGTACAATCATAGAAAAAAACCATATGAAACGATAAAAATTGACAAAGTTAAAGTTTTAAGGCTACCGTTTTTTTCCATTCAAGGTACGAAACCCTAAAAAAAAAACTAACCACCATTCCATAACACTATAAAACGCTTACTTAACCCAAAGACAATAAAAAAAAAATAAACATTCATCAAGACGTTATCAGATTTACGACAGTACGAAAACGTATTGCGAAATCGAGACAGAACTGTAGAAATATGTTTTCTTTTTTATTTTTTTCTGGAGATAAGCAACTGGGACACTGTTTGTGCTTTAAATACTTCAATCTTGTATAAACGTGTGTTTTCTAGATATTGTTGATATTGTTACGAAAATTTGTTGATAACGTTAAGAAAATAAACTTATTTGTAGAATAGCTAACATTGTTCTACTGAACGTATAAAATAGAAATATAATTTAAACTGGCTTTAAATAGATCAATTATAATGATAATAAATTATTATTAATAATACTTAGGGTTGAGGTATGAAGTGTGACTGTAAAACCGACTGGTTGTGGGTTTGATCCCTAATCGAGGAGATGAAATATTTACTTAAATTTATATTTCCATTTCTTCGCTCTGGTGTCGAGGTTAAGCACGGCGTTGAGTTCTGCCACTCAACACGCAATGCCTCCAGAATTCGGCAGAAAGTGGGGAACGGAGTGTCTTAACACTAGGCGCCCTCTGTCTACCCTACTGTGTGCGGGATACAGCGTGAAGCTGATTAATAATACTGATTATTGTTATTGTACTTCTGTTACAGAAATACGTGGATACGAAATACCCAGGAGATATATATTAAAAACTGCTGAGCTGATTTTGATAAAATGTACTGTTCCCTGAGTAGTATTTATTATACCTCGTTTAAATTAAAAAGAAGATTTATTTCAAAATAATTAAAAGCATTATCTGACGATATCATAAACAAATGTACATGTCAAATTGATAAACTTTGACAAGTTTCAGAGATTTTTTTAAAGTTGGTTAAAAATTAAAAAAAAATCCAATAAATGCAAACAGTATCTTACGAAACTTCGTAAATAAGATTCATTGTTTTTATTATTATTAATTCATATATATATATATATTTTTATTATTATATATTTCTTCATACTCAATAGAAAAAATTGAGTCATAACGTCGGTATAAGACCTTGTAATTGTAATTTTTTTTATTTTTTTTTGTAGAAATTTTGGTTGATGGAGTACGTATGCCTCTGTCAATTTGGTCAATGATAAATTAACTTGTAAGCACGCTGGGTCGATAAAATAATAGCGTCGATTAAAAAATAGTGTGTGCGAGGGCACACAGCAGGGTAGGCAGACGGAACCTAGTGTTAAGACACTCCCTTCCCCATTTTCCGTAGAATTCTGAAGGTATTGCATGTTGAGAGAGCCTTAACAGCAGAGCGAAGAAATGAAAATTTAAAATAATTTCATAATATATTTTTGCATTTATAATAAATATCCTGCACTAACGCCGCCGATAAGTGACTCATGTTATCCACTGTTGTTTCTGTTGACATCAGCACTGTCTCGTTAGTGCATTTAACTTGACTATTAAAACTTTAAAATTCTAATTTAAATAGGAGAAGGTGAGAAAAGAATTAAGAAGAGACGAGAGAAGATTTATTTCTTTTGTAGATTTAAGGATACTCCTCGTCGTTTCAGCTTTACGTCGTTCAATGTAGCAGCCTCTTTGCCTCTTCAAAGGACTTTTTGGATGATCGCTTCTTTGTTTACTGTATATCTTTATAAATATTGTCAACAACAGCAAGAAAAAAAAAATGATTTTAATTTCTTTTAAAGTTGGTTTTGAAAATTTGAACAACATTTATTCTTTACTAAAATTATAAAGCTAAAGAGTTTGTTTGCTTGAACGCGATAATATCACGAACTAGGGTTCAAATTAAAAAAAAATCATATTGGATAGTCCATTTATTGTGGAAGGTTATTTGTTACATGTTTGCTACGATACTAAGAATAGGAGCAGAGTAATAATGAGAAATAGTGCACAAACTGGAGAGTTTGGGACTTTGTAAGAAGTTCCGTACTCTTTTTTATAGCTTCATTCTTTATGCTGCACATACCTAGGATAGGCTGTGGGAACCTGGGAACCTAGTGTTAAGACACTCCGTTCCAACTAAAACACTTCTATTCCCTTCCTTCAGCCGAATTCCCGAGGCATTGCGTGATGAGTGGGGGAACTCAACGACGCACTTTTGCCTGGGTTATCAGAGCGCGGAAATGAAAATATTAAATATTTCGTTCCCTCGAATGGGAATTGTACCCACAACCGTCGCGTTCACAGTCCCCTGTGCCTCGACCGTGTCGATTTGCGAACATCCGTTTGACCACGCGGCCTAAGCCGCAGATAAAACTTATTCTTAGTATAAATAAATAGGAGCTAATAGATAAGTCACAGTAAATATTTTTTAATAAATGACTCTAGAATAAAAAAAAACAATTGAACACAGTAAAATAAAACCAAAACAAACTAACTCACGATTAAAAGAAATTAAATAGAGAAAGCATAGTATTAAGACACTCCACTCTCCAATTTCCGCACAAAGTCTGGAGGCATTGCGTGTTGAGTTGCGAAATCAATGCATTTTGCCCACACGCTAAAGCGATGATATGAAAACATTAAATATTTCATTTCCTCGACTGGGAATCAAACCCATAACCTGTTTACAGTAATGCTTGTGCTCTTGCGCCTTGGCCTCCTCTCTAGAACTAACTCTATAGTAAACAAACTATTTTCAACATAGTAAAATAAAAACAAAAATGTCAAATAAACTAGCACATGTTTAAATAGAGTACAGTATGGTGGCGCAACATTTAATATCCATAGATATTAATTTTCCATATTAAAACCACATTGTATTTGTATAGTTCTAATAAGAGTGTAAGTTCTTATGTTTAATATGAACATTTCTTGGAATATATTTGGTATGCCTGTCTGTGAGTATAGACGTTTATGAAGCACAAGCAGTGGTTGTGGGTTTGATTCTCGCTCGGAGGAATGATTGATTTTAGTTTTTCTCGCTCTGGTAATAAGACGAATTGCGGCGTTGAATTTCGTCATTCAATGAGAATTGATCTAAATTTGGGTGAAAAGTAGTGAATAGGGAGTAGTAGGGAGTATCTTAACATTAGATTCTCTTTGCCTACCCTAGTTTATGTGGGTTACAGCCTAAAACTATAAAGAAAATACAAGTTTTTATAAGAAATCAAAGTTTTTGTTAATTTAATTAAAGTTTAGAGACAAAAAATTGCATATTTTAACTACCTAAATCGTACAAAAGTTCAGAAAATATAACAATCTAAGAAGCAAGATTAGTTCAACGTGTGAGGTAACTTAAACAAACTTACACGACTTACAGTCAGTGTTAGCTCTTATCTTTATCTTAAGCGAATTGCGACATTGGAGGCAACGGGATAATGACACGGGTGGTCCCGTTATGTCAGTTAAGATATCTTTTACATACCAGCTTAGGTCAAAATTAGATTTCTAAACTGAATGAAAAAACTAAATCAGCTTAACGTTGTATCCCGGATACAAAAGGGTAGAGAGAACCTAGTTAAGATACTCGTTTCTCCACTTTCCGCCGATTTTTTCGAGGCATTGTGTGTTGAGTGGCGGAATTCAACGCCGGGCTTTTGTTTTGGTGCCAGAGCGAAGAAATAGAAATATTAATAAATAATAATTAATTTCCTCGAGTCGCAATCGAACCCACAACGTGGTAGTAATAAATCGATACCTAAATCGATTTATCATATTACTACAATATGAGGCTAATTGTGTGACTGTAAGCGCTGGTTATGGGTTCGATCCCCACTCGAGGAAATTAAACATTTATTTAAATTTGTTTGAAGCTGATTCTACAATTAAGTGTGTTTAGTATTTCTATTGACAATGCAAAGTAAAGCTACAGCTTGCAACTTGCTTATTTTGTTTCGAACTGAAGGTTGATGCTGTTACGACACCAGTTGGGTAAGGAAGACCGTATGCCGTCCCTGAGTATGTGCAAGAACTATGTGGCTTCTTGAGAGGACTCGAACCTAGCAGCCGAGAGAGAGAGCTACCTGCAGTCGTTGGGTTCAAAATATGAATGACTCATTTAAGTGGTCGACGGAAATGAATAATTTTTTAATAGTAGTTTGTTTAATTCAGTCTATTGTGAGATATTTTTTATTACTAAATTACATTGATAAAAGAAAAATAAAAAGAGCCAGAGCTTTATCGAATTAGTCTTCTTATCCATAGCAACAGTTATAACTTCAATATTATAAATAATTGTACTTACATAATATTGCTTGACGGGATTCGAATCCGTAACGTATTTAATTAAGAACATCCCGTTGCCCCAATTGCAACAGTCTACGAGTAAACAACAAGAATCAATTGGAAAAGATTCCAAAATTTTTTTAATAATTTTGACACTGGCAAAATGATAATAACATTTCTATTAGTAGAAGCAAGCAATGTCTCGAATTCCGACGTTAAGTTATACTGAAAAATAAAATAGAAAAACAAATTATATTCATTGAGCTAAATATCTGTTAACGTGTGAAAGAAGTAAAAATTTTATAATAAAGTAAATTTCACGCTCTCTTACCGAATTTTTGAGGTTGACAAAGCAAAAAATCAAAAGAAATTTTGCGTAAATCTTTATTATAACATGTTTGCACTTCTGTTTGTCACTATAACTATCAATATCTAACATCCATCGATTCAAAACCAATTGAGTATGAAATTTTAGTTCTCTTGACCGGTTTATGCCTTGGTTAATTTTAACAAAAGACTGGTCATAGATGGGGAATACAGAAGTGATGCCTGCCCTTATGGAACATTGAAATTGCCTCTCAGAGGCTATCAATAACTTTATTCTTATTGTTCACGTGATTTAATAAAAACGTAAAGTAGTATGAAACGACTATGCACTAATCAGCATTATTAATACTTAATATAAAATAAAGGATTTTTATTGTTAAATATTTTATTAGACGATCCGCAATTATTATAATTGTATATTTTTAATATCACAAAATAAAATACAACATTTTAGAACATAGAATTTTTTCACAAGCTTCTTTCCTAATGCTGCAGAAGAAACAAAATTAAATATAATACTTATATGTTCACTAAATAATAAGTTATAAATTCAATTTTTTTTAAAATGAAATGAAAATTAAAGTTTTTTTGTTAGTAAGATATAAATTATCACAACCGAAAACAAACCGAAACGAAATGAAATTAACACAAACAGTATTTTACCTACTATCACATCTGACATCCTTAATCACTATATAAAAAAAAATCCAAAGTACTCACCGTGCCCCCATGACTTCCCTGTCATTACACAAGTACTTACAAATGTATCTATTATGACTGCGCGGTACAATGGCCCTCGAACACATGCGTCGTGGGTTCGATTCTTATTGAATTTGTACGAGATGTTTTATTGTAAAGAGCTCCTGCTGTTGATGTGTTATTTTGTTATTCAAAATGTCAGGTTTGTGAATACAATGGTATGAAAGTGCGAGTTTTGAGTTTAATTTTTTTGAAGTTTTTATGCTTGATTTGATGGTGAATTTTTAAATATAGTAAGTGATAATTTAAATAATATTAGTCATTGACAGTTAAGCAAGTTCGACATTGAGTTCTGTCACTCAACACGCAATGCCTCCAGAATACGGTGGAAAATGTGGAATAGAAATGTCTTTACAGGACGGAGTGTCTTATCTCTAAATTCCCAGGTTCCCGCTGACTATCCTCCTATGTGCGGAATACAGCGTGAAGCTAACAAAACGAATCCAAACCACAACCTTTCGCGTTTACAGCACTCTTGTGCCCATGCGCCACAACTGGCCTCAAAGTTCCATAACTTGAAACGGAATATTTAGAATTTGGCGAAGAATACAAAATTAAATGTTTTCAGCTTCTCTCTGATTTCTCTGCTATGTAGGGAATAAAGGATGAAGCTCAAACACTATTTATTTGGTTAGAGAAAGAGAAGAAAAATATATTCTTAGCGGAATGATATATCCTCAGCTTTACAAACTCAATTTTTTTCATTTTCACGCTGTATCTCGCATGGCATATGGAGCCTAGTGTTAAAGGACTTCGCTCATCACTTAACGCCGAATTCTGGAGGCATTGTGTGTGGAGTGTGTGAACTCAACCCCGCGCTTTGAGCAAAGAAACGAAAATATTAAATATTTCTTTTCTTCCACAGGGAATTGAACCAACAACCTGTCACAATTCACATGTCACAATTGTGCCCTTGTGCCCACGCGCCTCGATTGGCCTCACTAATTTAAAATAAATATATAGATATAACGAAAAAACTAGAAAAAAATACAAAAAAAAATATCTCTTCATATAAAAACGTGTAATTCAGAGTAAATAACAACACTTAAACTATTTACAAATCAACATGTATGTATGTATGTATGACACATACATATTAGACACTAGGGACAGACCCTCCCGAATCTAATAAACGTCCCATTTCAATGGACATCAACTGTTTGAGAAGGCTTTGATTTCGCTACCGTATTTATAGAATGAGAAACAGTTGTGAGATTTAATTTTCTATGGGAGGACCAAATTGGAGAACAAAGGAATTTTGTTTATGCTTAAGTTAGTATTTTGGTATTAACTCCTGTAAACCTATAGGATATATAGAACTGTAGATTTTAAAATGAAATATAGTATTTAGATATTAGTTTGTTGCGACCAGACTATGCGCAGAGGTACAAGCGTGTGGCTGTAAATGCGACAGGTCGTGGGTTCGATTAGCAGTCGGGGAAATGAAACATTTAATATTTTAATTTTCTCATTGTGGTTAGAGAAATAAAACAAGGTTTTTTGTGACGCCATTCAGCACGTAATGCCTCCAGAATTTGGCGGAAAGTGGGGAACGGAGTGTCTTAACACTAAGTTCCTTCTGCCTATCCTGCTGTATGCTGGATACAGCGTGAATATAAAAAAAATACAATATATAATTTTGTTTTCCGTCTTTTTCATTGCTTTATTCGACCTATGTCTACATGTGCGCGTCACTGAGCTCGATCTTTAGTTCTTCACATGCAGAACATTTTTTATATATAGACGATTAGCTAGTTTATAATATAGATTCTTTTAACTATCACTTTGTTCGAAAAAAAACGTAAATAAAACAAAAAACAAAGAAAGATTAAGTAAAGGGCTTTTCGTTTGATCAAAATTCATTTGTATTAAAAAATATGAATTAATTTTACTTAAATTTTTTCTAAGAATTAAATTTAAAGTTTTCTAGTAAGTACTAGAAAATTTGTAAAATCTATATACAACTGTGTTCTCTATATTAAGAGTAAACAAGACAAAAAACGGCGTGAACCCCTAATATTATAGTAGTAAAAACGATGTATATAGAAAGTACCTCAACTCTTAAGTCTCTTTAACCCTTAAAATAAAAATGATCTGAATCAAAATTTCTGTAGATTCTTATTTTTTTAAGCTTGTATGGCGATTTCCCATAAATATATATTTTTGAGTTAAATTTATACATATGTAGATACAATATTTACTGTAAACTTTAATAAAAACTAGATATTTTTAATATTATTTTTACTTCCTTGTCAGCAAAATACATAATTTTCTTATCATAATGGATATTCCTGCAAATACAAACATTGAGTGATGACATACACAACCCCAAGCTACATTTCGAAAAAAATAAAATATTACGATAATATATTCCTATAACATATCTAAATGAAATATTTAATGTTTTTATTTACTCGCTCTGGTTACAAGGTAGAGCGCGGCGTTAAGTTCCGCTTGACTGTCCACTCAACACGCAATGCCTCCAGAATTTGGCGGAAAGTGAGGATCGGATGTGTCTTGATGGGGATGGAAAACTGTAATGTTTTGCTTATGATTTAATCTAAACGGAACTTGAATCCGTAACCATATTGGCTTACATATGTAACTCCCACATGGGCCATTCGACCTATCTAAGAGTTTTATATCACACGTGAAACATTCTTAGTGACAAATTAGACATAATTTGGTATAACAATGTATCAATGTGTATTTACTTTAATATAGCCTATGGTCTACCTCAATAGATGGACTATTCAATATAAAATGAAAGAGAAGTTCCTAAGAATAAGCGTTAAAGTTAACAAATTCTTTATATTTATTTATTGAAATCTATACTAATATTTAACAAAAAAAAGAAAAATCCTTTAATATATAACAGTATACATAGATACCATATAACTCCACTCAATAATAACGGCTTTCTTAGATCACTATTTGCAAATCCTGATGAATTCTTCAAGAACATTCCCAAATTCCTGAAGCACGATGTCGCTTTAGTAAAACACATTAGAGTACCCCCGTTTATTACAATGAAAATTAAGAGACCCGGTGACAGTGTGGACGAATTAAATGAATCTCACTTACCCCTTATCCGTTTCTACTATGCAAAGTCATATATAAGCTAATTTCAACCCTTAATCGAGGGTATAAAGTTCAATTTTAAGTAATTTGTTTTGTTGACAATGCCATTGCGTTTGATCGTAGCATTATCCTGACAATAGTGCTTCGCATTGAACTCGTGGCGGCTGTAATTTGCTGTTGGATTTTCGACTTTATTTCTAATGTGTAAGGGTTGGTTTTTAGTTGGTGTAAATCACAATATCACCACAGGGGTTGAAAAAATCCAGCCCTCGATTGTGACGCCCCGCGAAGTAAGCTATGATCTGTTCCTATACTGTCTCGTTACTGTTTAAGTGAAGAAATTGGACATTTTGAAAAATATCTGTCTAATATATGTTATAGAAAAATAAATATCGATTTTAAAATAATGCGATTTTCTTACTATAATTAATGAATCTTATAGGAATATATGTTTTTACCTGATTAAAATTATTATGTTCAACATAATTTACGGCGCGGCGTTGAGTTCCATTTTCGTTCGTCCTCAACACGCAAGACCTCGAAAATTCAGCGCAAAGCGGGAAACACAAATATCTTTTTGGGACTGGAGTGATTTAACTCAAGATTCCAGGTTCCCTCAGTTTAACCTTCTATGTACGGGATACAGCGTGAAGCTAAAAAAACAACAACACAAGCCATTAAATATGTAATATATAAAACAAGCCATGACCTTGAAATACAAATTCTTTTACACTCAAATATAATTAATAATAAAACAAAACTATTCTCACTACAAAAATCTACTACAATCTACAAACACATAAAAAAAACTGTAACGTGAGATATTTAACAAACCGTACCAAACCCTCACTTGCACCACAACCCAGATTAGGGCCTATGAATAGGAGTAATGAAATAAATATTTTGCCGGTGGGGCAAAGTCGATAACGCCCGGGTGCTCAAACCCCCAATTTGTACGGTCGTTTCGTAAAACACCCGAATTGTTTGCAGTAAAGTAGCATAAAAATATTACGTGTGATTGTGCGGAAACTAAGACTTGCTTTATCAATGCCTTATTGAATAGATGGTGCTTTTTAATGAAGATCAATTGTTGTAATGTTAATATTAATATTGTTATATTATATATACTTTTTTTTAGATTCACTTTGTAGGCAGGGTGGGCAGAGGGAACCTGGGAACATATTGTTAAGACATTCCGTTCCCATTAAGACATTTTTGTTCTACACTTTTCGTGGAATTTTGGAGGCATTGCATTGTGTGTGGTAATTTTTTTTGAATTCTGTATTGTGACGATTATAGGTTTGATTGGTATCGAAAATTGGTAGTAAAGTACAGAACAGAATGTCTTAATACTACATTTCCTTCACATTCTCTGTTATATGCGGGATACAGCGTTACTTAATGAAAAAATATTTTTTAATTTAAAAGCTTGTTTTTCATGTGATAAAGAGAGCAGTCGTGGGTTCGACTCTAGGAAATTAAATATTTTAATATTATCGTTGCTTTGCTCTGGTGTCGGGGCAAAGCGCGGCGTTGATTTCCGCCACTCAATATGCAAAAGCTCAGAAGTCCTCGGAAAATGAGAAACGGAGTGTCTTATCACTAGGTTCCCTCTGCCTACTGATAAAGAAAACCTTGTGATCCTTTTGACCTCTACTTTTTACTTATTTGGGGACGCTATTTGGTACGTGGCTTTAGTACGTTCCTTTTTCAGTTAAAATGTGGGAGATTCGCCCAGTATACAACATAGAGCAAGACGGTTAGAGAGTACCTAGGACACTCTGTTCCTCACTTTCCATCCCAATTGGCCAGACATTGGGTGTAAAGTCAAATGCTTAATTTGTAATTTTCATTCACTCCACCACGAACCGTTCGACCGTTCTAAGTAGCGTGGGTTCAAATCCTGCTGCTTAATTTTTTGGAACGGTTTTTAAAAATTATGTTTTCTAGATGAAGAATTGAAGATAGAAGAATTGAGGCCAGTCGTGGCGCAGCGGCACGAGGTGTGACTGTAAAACCAACTGGTTGTGGGTTCGATCCCACTCGAGGAGATGAAATATTTACTTAAATTTATATTTCCATATCTTCGCTCTGGTGTCGAGGTTAAGCGCGGCGTTGAGTTCTGCCACTCAATACGCAATGCCTCCAGAATTCGGCAGAAAGTGGGGAACGGACTGTCTTAACACTAAGTTCCCTCTGCCTACCCTGCTGTGTGCGGGATACAGCGTGAAGCAGATTTTTTTTTAGATGAACAATAACGGTTAAAGAATGTTAAAATTGTGAGGCCTTAGTGGCGCAGGGGTATGAGAGTATGACTGTATCGCTATGGTTGTGAATTCGAACTCCACTTGAAGGAATTAATTACTATTTAATAATATTTTTAGTTCTTCGCTCTGGCACCAAGACAAAAGCAAAAGCCCGGCGTTAAGTTCCGCCACTCAACACTGAATGCCTCGAAAAATTCGGCGGAAAATGGCGAACAGAGTGTCTTAACACTACCACATAACATACAATAAATAAAAAAGCTTTAGTACATATTCAAGTACGTAAGCTTAAAGTCTTTAAAATCTAAACAAGTTAATGTTTGACGAACTGATCTGGACCCGGGAAAGCGCATCTGCTAAGTCTCTTTGTAAACCGTCTCTCGACAATATTTTGTGACATACCCTCCCTCGGTGTTATGGAAAAAGGCCGTAGCCTTTTATAAAAAAAAAATGCCTTTCGACTCTATATTACATATAAAAAACATGTATATTAATCCTATTTTGTATGGTGAAAATTTTGTGATAAATCATTCCATTCTTATCGATATATATATTTCTTTATTAGATATATATATTTCTTTATCAGAATATGTAAAGACATTACATTCGGTGATTTATCTTTGTGAGAATATATAGAGAGAGAGACACTTTATTTTACTGCTGCAAAGTCATGCTTCTTTCCGCATAACAAGACGGTTGACAGAATCTAGGATAAGGTACCTCTTTCTTCACTTTTTTTGGGGTATGCCTATTTTTTATAGAAAAAGAAAATGATATTTGATGCCGTCGTGGCGCAGTGCGATAGTGTCTCGTATTTGAGGAAAATGTACTATTGATTTAAAGTTATATAAAGTTTTATATTTTTGTTATGCATTTAATAGCCTTTTTGTTAAAGTGTAACGCTGTATTCTACAACTTAGTGTTACGACACTTCGTTCCCATTAAGACACTTCCGATCCCCATTTTCTGCGACTTCTCGGGGCATTGCGCGTTGACTGGTGTAAATCAACGTCGTGAGTTTTATATAAATAGATATAAATATAGGCCAGTCGTGGCGCAGCGGCATGAAGTGTGACTGTAAAACCGACTGGTTGTGGGTTCGATCCCCACTTGAAGAGATGAAAATATTCACTTAAATTTGTATTTCCATTTCTTTGCTCTGGTGTCGAGGTAAAGCGCGGCGTTGAGTTCTGCCACTCAACACGCAATGTCTGCAGAATTCGGCAGAAAGTGGAGAACGGAGTATCTTAATACTAGTATAGCGGTATACTAGGTTCCTTCTGCCTACCCTGCTGTGTGCGGGATACAGCGTGAAGCTGATTTATTTTAGACATAAATAAATTTCGAATGTAAATCGAACCTACAACCGCTTATACAGTTAAACACCTGAAAACTGAGTTACAATGGTGTTCAATACCCCACGACAAACAAATCAAATTCACATTGCATACCCCCGAGCGGCAATTTAAATCTTATTTGTAGTTTTTAGTTTGCCAAGCAAATAGATAAAATGTAGGGAGAGCGATAGAGTATAAAGGTTCTCATGTTTATATTAAATTTTGACTGCCCTAGTATAGATGTAGGGCTTAAGTCCTAAATCTTAATTGTTTCTAAATGTAATAAAATGAATTATGTATATAAATAAAATCCTATCTTGTCCTTTCAGTTTTCGAAAGCTTTTGAATAACAAAATGAGAAATATATGCATAATGTCATATTTAAAAAAATTAAATTAGCTTCACGCTGTATCCTGCACACAGCAGGGTAGACAGAGGGAAGCTAGTGTTAAGACACTTCATTCCCCACTTTCTGCCGAATTCTGGAGGCATTGCGTGTTGAGTGGCAGAACTCAACGCCGCTTTTACCCTCGACACCAGAACGAAGAAATGGAAATATAAATTTAATTAAATATTTCATCTCCTCGAGTGGGGATCGAACCCACATCCAGTCAGTTTTACAGTCACAATTTGTGCCGCTGCGCCACAACTGGCCTAAAAAATGGTTATCTTAAGAAAGGAAAAATTGTAATTTGATATTTCACTAAAGCTAAAATGCCTTAAATTGCAACTTTATATTGCATTGATATTGTCTTTATATTGGTTCTTCTATAATTTTTAGTTTCATGAATGGTCTGTTTCTTATATTATTATTATAAGTGGAAAATGTCTTATAATTGTAAAACTTTATCTTTTGTTTATTTCAGCTTTCCACAGCATCCTACATATCAATAGAGTAGGCAAAGGGAGACTAGTATTAAGATATTCTTTTTTCCACTTTTTAGCCCACATGTTTATAAATTTATTGTATAAAAATTATAAATGCAAACTAAGTATTAACTCTCGCTTTGTTATATGTAGTTTTAATTATACATATTATATCGTATTTTGAATATGAGTAAACCTCAAAGTGGGAATTGTTTACTACTTATCAACTAAGCCTTTTTTATAGAAATTATATGAAATTGCCTATTATATCTCGTTATTCGAAAATCAGATGAAGGCTCTACATTAGGGTAGAGTGAAAACTGACCTAAAAATTTATTTTTCTAATCTCCTGTATATTAATCAATGACTCCATGATAAAGTTTCAATATAAAATATCAAACAAAAAATATCTTTTAATTGACTGTGGACCTAAACCTAGAAATAGTTTTATTAGTATTAGGATTAAAAATATACTATTTTTTAATATCAGATGTCAGTGTTACTGCCGGAAAGAAAGTGCTGAAATTTCTGATCAAAATTGAATCAGCTTCACGCTGTATCCCGCACACATCAGGGTAGGCAGAGGGAACCTAGTGTTAAGACGCACCGTCCCCCACTTTCCGCCGAGGTATTGGGACTTAAATATTATTTTTTAATAATATATTTCATTTAAACTTAAAGTGACAAAAATTAAGTCTAATAGTAAAAATTAACTCAAAATTATATATTTATGGTAATTTAATGTGTTTTTATTTTTGAATATTGTAAAAAAGAACTGTTTATGACGTAATGATTGCATTTTATGAAAATGTCACCTGATTTAGTCGAGTTGAAGACCACAAATTTACAAAAGAAACTGAAAATTAATCAAAAAGTATTTTTTTTTCCAACCGACTCTACATATTTATTGTAAAATTGCATATCTAAGGAGCTTGACTTGTTCATTTGAATACGCTTCGTATTAAGTATCTTAGAGTAGAGTAGTTAGAAATTATTCTATTTCTTCTTCTTCGTCGCTTCACTCTTGGCAGAGCGGTCGTGGTCGTCCTTTTTAAAGGTTGGCGGTGCGCCACACAGTCCGACGCCATTCTACGCGGTTGACTGTCTTCCTGGTACATTCATAGAGAGGGCCATTGAGAGCAGCCTTCACTTGGTCTGTCCATCGCATGGCGGATCTGCCGCGCGGCCTGCTGCCCTCAACTTTTCCCTGGATCACATGGCGTTGCATGGAAATATCACTTTGACGAGAGATATGTCCGAAGAAAGTGAGAATGCGTGCTTTAACGATAGAGGACAAACGTTGTTTTATGTCAAGTTCCCGGAGTATGGACTCGTTAGTTCTAAATTCTGTCCAAGACACTCCAAGCATTTTTCTCCAGCACCACATCTCGAGAACGATTCTATTTATTAATTATAAAATATAATGTGAATTTTGCTCTTATAAAACTATGATAGATATTAATAATTAAAAAAAATATAATAGTAGAGAAAGGTTTCTTCACAGGATATTTAATTGTATTAAGTGAAAATGGAAGGAAAACGAATAAAATTCTTATTAAAGTAAATTTTTGGCGTTAAGATCCTTTACTCAATCTAGACTTCCCGAGAATTGGGCGGAATGTCATTGTCTACAGCGTCATTGTTTTATTTATTTACATTTAAATAAGCTAAGATAGTAGTTAGAGATTTAGAGTGCAACTCTTCGTTTTTCGTTTTTCGCCTGAAATCTCTTTTGGTCCAGGCAAAGCGTGGCAATGAGTTTTGCCACTCAACACACAATTCCTCCAAAATTCGGCGGAAAATGGGGCACGGAGAGTCTTATCACTAAGTTCCCTCTGCCTACTCTGCTGTGTGCGGGATACAGCACGAAGCTGGTCAATTATTTCTTAATTTTTCAACCACAAAAACCTAAACGACTTAAACAAAGTCACGTACAGTAGTTAGTATATCATATACAAGTCAGCCCACACATCCACATATTATATAAAACATCGATACTTCAGTACTGACGGCGACATCATCCCCTCTCAAGTATTGTGTCCACACAATATAAGCGCAAATAAACCGGATCTCTTGCCGCACCCGGATGTACGACCGGCTTTAGTGGACACTGTGAGTATTGGCTGTTGGAATTTGTATTTGCTAGTATTATTGGTATGTATGTTTTATTATTGAGGTCGTCGTGGCGGAGGAGTGCCGGCGTGTGAGTGTAAAATCGTCAGTTTCAGACTCGAATTATACTCAGGGGAATGAAATATTTTAAAATATATTTATTTCCTCGCTCTGGTAACGGGGCAAAGCGCTGCGTTGAGTTCCGCTACTCAACACGCAATGCCTCAAGGTTTCGGCTGAAAGTGGGAAACGAAGGGTCTAAGTGGGAACGAAGTGTTCCCAGATTATTATTAACGATTGTTTTACTTAGTCAAAACTGGGTCACAAAAGGGGACGTCCTTTAAGCTAATTAACCAACATAAAATTCTTCAAAAGTCCCCTAACTGGAACCCATAACAATCATATCTAATCACTTATTTTGTAAATATTAGTTTTAAATAGTCACGCTTCACGCTTTATCTCTAGTCAATCACAGAAACCGAAGCCGAAGAATTTTCGCGTCATCCACTGTCATCCACCTTCATACATATAGTCCAGAAAGCCCTCATATTTTTAAACAGTCTGTGATTTGCACAGAAAAGAACATGTATAAGTCAATACTCAACAGTTCCACTATACACGTATGAAAATAGTGCCTTTCAGTATGATGACACATTTTCAAGTAGACTTTGAGCAGCACAAGTGAGATTAAGTCAGACAGCGATTCCATCGTACGCCTATTACGTATATATTATATGTATGTATGTTTGTATGTACAGTATCTACATATACTAACCACGTATAGTGTCTCTATTTATATGAAGTTATATGCCTAAGTATGGAGAAACCAAAGACTTTAGAACCTGCTAAGTTGGATTTGTACCTTGAGTGGAATGGTGTTTGCAAATAGGTTTTAGTTGGGACTGTGGTATAGTTGGGATATTTGGGTGTTGATTATGGTTGTGGGTTCTATTCTCATTGGTATTTTTTTTATAAAAATAATTAGAATATGATCTGATTATTTATCTGTCGTGGCGCAGGCGCACATTTGCGTTTTTATGAATGCGAATGTGAACGCGACGTTTGTGGGGTTGTGGGAACGGTGGTGTCTTAATGGAAACGGAATGCCTTGCATGCTCCAGCGTGGAGCTAAAAAAAATGATGAAGTTTAAAGAGCTATCTATCTTTGCAAACAACTGCAAAGTGTTTGCAACGTCGGATTTTTCAAAAACGTATAAACTGAAACATACAGGTTAAAGAGTTTCATTTAAAATATACAAAAATCATGTCTGTCAAAAATCTTGTTATCTACATTTAATATATTTATTTAATAGTAAACTAATTATTTTTTTAAGTAAATGAATTCCCTAATTTAAATAAAAAACCCGGCTAAATGCGAACTGCCCACCGATGCTTCCTTACCAATTTCATGATTTTGTTGACTCACTCAACGGTGAGAACAAGTAATAAAAGTTGACAAACTTAACCTTGCGGGTATATGTACTGGTTTCGTATGAAATGAACTACAAATATAAGATTGTATTGGATTTTTTAGTTAAGCGCGACGTTGAGTTCCGCCATTCAAAACTCAATGGCTCCGGAACTTGGCGGAAAGTGGGGAACGGAGTGTTTTAATACTAGGTTCCCTCTGCCTACCCTGCGGTGTGCGGGAAACAGCGTGAAGCTGAAATAGCTGAAATATTATAAATTCTGACTTCGTGTCGAATTCCAAACCTGTGGATCCATAGGAACTATACATATATAATAGGTTTTGATTACACGGTGAATTTCATATATAGTTAACTAGCGACCCGCTCGCGGCTTCGCCCGCTTTAACTACTGAATTATTCATATAATGTACCTATGTTTGCAAAGCACTTAAGATTACTAATGTGAAAATTATTGAAACCTTAATGCAACCCACATTTTCGTAGCTCCAATAAGGATGTTCCAATTGTTTAAAAAAACACACACTTGAACAAATGACACAAACAACAGAAAACTTAAACGAAAGAAATTATAAACAACAGACTACCTAC
>JAATLQ010025259.1:0-19689 GCA_013421005.1 Heliconius erato x Heliconius himera
GTTAAAACAAAGCAATTGGTGAAATTTTCAAGTAAATCGGTTCAGTAGTTTCAGAGAAAAATGCGGACAACAATATGTCGACAGACAGACAGACAGACAGACAGACAGACAAGAAATTCAAAAAAAATCTTTTTGCTTTCTATTAGTCTTTTTAAGTATCCCTCTATCCATTTCAGTCAAAATTACTAAATGTACAGACAAAATATTTTTACTGTCTTATTATATATAGAGATAGAGATTACTATGTCAATCAATATTTTTCACTACAAAATAAGAAATGCAATATTATTATAAATCGTTGAATTTATAATAACAATAGTAAAAACATAATATATTTTAATTACGTTTTTTCTTTTAATCTTATGAAGAAACAAAAATGGGAAATAAAGGTAAGATAACTTACGAGTATTTTTACTAAATTCAACAAATATAATAAAAATAATGTATTTTGATATGTGCTAAAATTGCTAAATATAGTCATATATATTGTTATAATAACTATATATTTTATCAAAATTGTAGCCTATATATATAGTCGACATAATATAAAGCGTAATATTATCGATTTATATTACAATTATATTACATTTTTTTCACAGATATATTATGAAAAGATTTATTAAGTTAGTTTTGATAATTATTACATCAAGGTCAGACCATTAAGACTTATTAATAAAAAAAAGTGTTTCAATTTATAAATCATTGGAGATTCTCCTTGACTTCAATTGCAAATATTTAGGAAAACCCCATCGTCAATAGGCTATCATTATAATTCAAAGGCTAAGTGAATAAATATTATTACTATTATTATAATAATAATAATAATCTTTCACTTGCTCTACCAATATAGACTCTATATTTCATGAATAAAGGCAATAATACTATGATAATAAATTGTTCCTAATATTATTTGTGTTTTTTTGTGATTCAGTCAATTATAGTTGTCGACCTCGTCGATATCCGTTGGTTTTGACGGAAATTAAAACATATTTTAGTAGTTATTCCATTTTTAAATATTGTTGTATAATCCAATTTTTTCGTTACGTTCCGCCATTCAATACGTAACGTGTCGAGAAATGTATGTTAACGGAAATTTCGTTAGTCTAGTATCTAGTATGTAATGTAAAAGAGATGTTGTGGCACACCGGCTCAGCTGGTGATAGCAAACGCGACGCTTGTAGGTTCAATTACTACTATATATCTACTGGGGAGTAAATTATTTTTATTTCATTATTCTGGTAACAAGACGCGGTGTTGAGTTAAACTACTTAACACGCAATGTCTCGCATATATTTTTTTAATTTGTAAATCTAAATTCTTGAGTAGTGAAAAACAGTAGGTACGTACTTACTATTTAACGTCATAATTTAAAGTTGGTTTAGAAAAAAATATTAGTTCAAGTTCTTACTATTATATTCATATAAAAATTCACAAAAAATTGTGATAAAAAAGTGAAAATAAAAAAAAAGAATTGCATCGGCCGGGAATCGAACCCGGGCCGCCCGCGTGGCAGGCGAGCATTCTACCACTGAACCACCGATGCTGTTGTATTACTTGTAGAAATAAGTGTACATTATTATGTAATGCCCTATATTTAAAAGTATTATTAATGTAGTTGTTTTTGTGATACAAAATTTTATATGAAAGTTAACTTGACCTTGACCTTGATAAGAGTATTGTGAATGTACAAAACAGTGAGAAACAATAAACGGATTAATATAATATACTATATGTATAACTTAAATAGTAAAAAGTAGCTTCACGTTTTTTCCCGCATAATAGAAGGAACGTAGTGTTAAGACACTCTATTCCCATTCGGTTCAATTTTCAAGAAGTGTGTTGAGTTGTCGTTTAGTTACCAACGTGAGAAAATTGAAATAATTAATTACACTTAGTGGGAATCAAACCCAATACTGTTGCCTTTAGACGCTGTGATAATAAGTTAATAATATTTATTGTCACAGAGTGTAAAGATAATAAAAAAATATATATTATTTAATAATAATTAATTATTTTTTTATTATAAAATTAAGATAAGCAATAAACTTGATACAATTTGGATGTATATAACATAATATATAAAATTATTTATCTGTTTCAGGCTACGGTCATATAGCGCCAAAGACACAAACGGGTAAAGTAGTGACTATTTTCTACGCGATTCTCGGCATTCCGCTCATGCTGCTCTGCCTCTCCAATATAGGGGACGTGATGGCTTCTTCGTTTAGGTATATATAATAAAGTAGCATTTATTATTGACTAATGTCCCGCTTGCGGCTTCACCTTAAGCAGGTGGATTATGTCCTTAATATACTGAATTACGTTTCCGTTTTAATATATGTTAATGTATGTATGTTTGCAAAGCACTTAAGATTTCTACGATACGATACATAAATTCGAAATACGATACGATTCTTACGATATATAAATTAACTTTTATCGTATTTATAACAAAAGGTATTTTTTATTGTTATTTTATACCTTATATTAGCCTTATGATGTATACCGCATACGGCAGGAAAGGCAAAGGGAATCTAATGTTAAGACCGCTTTTCGTCTAGTTTTTGAGACATTGCATGTTTGATGGCTAAATTGAACGTCACACTTAATTTTTTTAGCTAGGAGATGAAAATAATTCATTGCCCCGAGTGGGAATCGAATCGCCGCGTTTAGACGCTATACCGCTGAGTTCCAGGCAGCCTTCCTCCTCTGTCTTTAAATTTATTGTTTTACTTAATATTCTACATGACACAGAATTAGCTCTACAATTTATGGTTAAGTAACTTTGCTATAAATAATTTAAAAGGCACTTGTACTTTATAAACCATTATTCAATTCTACATGAATAAGTGAAAGCAGTATGTTGTAAATTAATTAAGTTGTAAATTATAATGAGGGCGTCGTTGGGCAAGGGCACAATCGTTCAACAGTAAACGCCACATTTATGGGTTCGATTCCCACTGGGGGAAATGAATAAATATTTCATTTGCATTTGCTCTGGTTACGTGGCAAAGTACGAAGTTGAGTCCTGCCACTAAATACGCAATGCCTTGAAAATTCGGCAAAAAGATGAAAAGAGAAGTTCCCTGTTTCTCTATGTCTGCCCTGCTATGTTTGGGATAGGGCGTGAAGCTAAAAAAACATTTTTTTTCAGGTTTTTATATTGGCGCGTATGTTGTTACGTGTGTACGAGACCTCCGAAGCCAAGTCACAGATCTCTAAGGTTAGTTTTAGAGAAGTTGTACACTCAACTAATAAAATAATAAATTATAATACCTGTCTTCTTTGAGAATTGTCAATATGTCTTTTTTGGGATGTATAATAAAGAATTCTAAAACAATTTGTTATATATCAATATAGATCAATTACCTATATGTATACTATGTCTCTATATACTATGTGATCATTTTGTAATTACACTAACAACCAAAAAAAATTTTTTTCTCTTCTTAATAATATACAATTTGTATAGAAGATCAGCTCGAGCTGGAAGTACCCGAGGCTCGACTCGACGACGAAAGCCTCTTGAGAGATCTCATTCGGACACAGATTGCAGGTTTGTTAGTACATTTCAAGGCCGGTACGGTCGATGAGTCTTGGCTTGAAATTAGCTGTAGATGGCTGCGCATATATGATTTTAAGATTATTCTAAATAAATAAATAAATAAATAAATTTAATTATTTTAAAATAATAAAAACTTTTGCACTTTTATGTCCGTTAATATAAAATTTCTAATACTAGTTAAACGCGTTGGAGGTATGAATTATTTACATTTGTTTTATACTGATTAGAAACCAAAGCGCAGCGTTGGGTTCTGCCATTCATCTCATTGTGAATCGAGTCTCAATAAGTGGTGGGAAACGGAGTATTTTGACTCTAGGTTCCCTTTTAACCGTGCTATATATATATTATACAACATGAAGCTAAAAATTAAACTAGATTAGTATTAACTTTTTGAAAATTAAAAATATTTAGCAACTTATAGGAACGTTCAAAGCCTACTTCTATTGGTAGGTATCGTGACAGTGGCTACAGCAGCGCCCGCGCGCGGCGCGGACGTCCCTCCGCAGTGCTCGGGCCGCGCACGCGCTCGCAGCCGCCTGCACCTGCTAGGCCCTTTGGTTAGGCTATTTATTTTTACTTATATTGAAACTTAATAAAATATTTTTTATGAACGCCAGCAGCGCGCACGACTTATTATCACTTTTCGCCTGAGCCGAGAGTGCAAGTGAGAGCGCAGAAGAAACGATAGAGAGGCACGATCGACCTACCGACCTACGACCTACAGTAATATTCAATTAACTCCTTATTAATATTATATGAAATAATGATACTCAGTGATAATAATTCTGTTTAATTCATAAAGATATGCAATTTTTCAATATTTTCTTAAAACGTTATCTCGTTCAATTATCATCCGCCATAACAAGCAGTTTATTTTTTTACCTAAAAAAACAACATAAAAACAGCATGAAAACAACATGAAAAATGCTGAAAACTGAAAGAAAGATAACTAATTATAATTTATTATTTAATCTGAGCAACATTTAGTTATAATTCTAACAAATATGATCATACTCGTATAACTTTTTTTTCATCTTTTATTTTTTTACCAATAAAAACCAATTAACATTTAATAATTGAAAAATATAAGTTTAAATGCAAAACTTGCAAATAACTATTTTTTCTTAAGGGATACGTTCATATTTTAGGACCTAGAGAATTCGAAACAGAAGACCGTTCTCCAGTTAGGTATGAAAGGTGCGAGAGAGAAGTGTACGATGACGAAGAAGGTAAATTAATAAATCTGCAATGTAATTGACATTGCACTATTTATCTCTATCCAGTTTATTTTTATAGCTTCAAATAAAAAATTAAGTTAAGTGTGACCTAGATTTTCTTTTATACACATGGTATATGCCAAAGAAAATTATTAACCTATCTTTCTTTATTTTGAACATTTTTTAAAGTGTTTATTTAACATTTAGGAAAAAAAGAAAAAAATATTGTTGTATTTAAATCTAATAACCTTTATTGTGTCTTATAAAACAGAAGAATTTCCCAAAATCTCACTTCCATTACAAGATTTACAAGCAGCATTTAAAGAATTAGAAGATTATCAAACAAAAAGTTACAAATCGGAAATACGAAGTAAATCCTTACCAAGACCGGCGAAAACTAAACCAGATTTTGGTCCTCGACGTGATTTTGATAATCAAAAATATTTTGTGTTCGATGAAGGTCAAGAAATGTATGAAATGCATGACCTTCATGACGTTGACTATGAAAATTATAGAGAAAGGAAAGTCTTGGAAGAGAGGGAGAGGAAACGGAGGGAGAATGAGTTCGTGCCGAGAGACCGCGGATACGATCCCGAAGATGAGGATTTTGAATTTGATATACCGAGGAGGAATAAACCTGGTTATGATAGAAGGTAGTGTTAGTTATATGAATATATTAGAATATATTTTTTTATTTGTTAAGTATTTCATAGAGATAAATCATTACAAATTTCAATTATTTCATTTATTTAAAATGAGTTTAAAAGTTACTTCGTGATCATATAATCATTAACTTGAAACGAAACTTTCTGTGGGCGGGTATGAATTGCACTTGACCAGTTTTTAACATTTGTATTCATATAGTATGTATATTTGTAACGTTTGATATAAAAATAAAGCATGAGTTTTTTGCCATCGTGACATATAATACAGTGTTTGACAGAAAACGTAAAGGTTGTGGGTTCGATTACTACTTGGAGGAATGAAATATTTCATTTTCTTGTTTTGACCATAGAATCTTTTCTTCCTAAAGACCAAAGACAAAGCGTCCAGTTGAGTTCAGACACTTAACAATTCCCGAATTCAGATGGAAATTGGAGAACGGAATGTCTTTACATTCCTTCTGTCTATCGTGATATGTAAGAAAAAGCATATAAGATATTTTTTTATAAGGCGCCAAAATGCTTAATTGTAGGTATAACCGCGGTAGATCAGAATACTATGAAAGAGACATAGAGTACCGCAGCGGACGACGCGCCAAGAGCGCCCACGAGCACGAGAGGAGATATGAAGACGACGACGAGAGAGGAGTAAGAGGGGAAAGGAGGGAGTTTATGGAAGGAGGGGAAAGGGGGGAGAGAGGTGGGAGGAGGTTGAAACGGTTGTATACTGTTGAAGATACAGTACGGCCACCGCATCGGTATTATGTATGTATTATAACATTTTACTAGTAAGTTTTACATTTGTCTAGTTCATAGTAGTAAGTCTGCGTTAAATTAACTGACGATCGGATAATCTACGTATTTTGTTTGCCATGCTGTAACGTAATTATGCATGAATGTATATTTCATGATTTTTTTTTCAGCTTCACGCTGTAATCCGCACACAGCAGGGTAGGCAGAGGGAACTTAATGTTAAGACACTCCGTTCCCCACTTTCCGCCAAGGCATTGCGTGTTGAGTAACTCAACGCCGCGCGACTTTCCCTCGACACCAGAGCGAAGAAAATGAAAATATAAATGTAAATAAATATTTCATTTCCTCGAGTGGGGATCGAACCAACAACCAGTCGATTTACAGGCACACTTTGTGCCCCTGGGCCACGACTGGCCTCATGATGATATTTCATGATTGTTGTATATTTTGATTTTAAAAATTTTATAATTTCATTCAATATAAAAATATGTAAGTATATTATAACTGAACCCACCCACACATTATCTCTCAGATTTTTGAAATATATTTCTATTGAATAATACTTTGGTTCATGATGTGTTTAATGGTTAGAAACTTTTACTATAGTGACCGTGAGTAAACAAAAATCTTTTAGAGATTCAGGGAAAAGTGTCAAGAAAGATTAATTTGCAACACTTAAATACTCTTAATAATCCATCAGAAGAAAATCTTTCCAATTTAATATTTGCCGTCTGAAGGTTACATGCTTCTTATATATTTAACATATACATTTAGACGCCGTCTCCAGATAGAGAGGGCTGGAGCGACGAAGCGCCGCCATTGAGAAGAGGAAGACCATCAGGTTATATTTTTCGTCATAATCATACATTCAATCTATATTTTAATTATTTTATATTGACCAACACATGACTTTAAAGTTTGCGAGGTCTATGCTGAGATTTGCATTTGTGTGAGTGTTTATACGTCACGGTCACGTGCTTGGCTAACACAAATGACAAATTAGCCGAAAGTAAAAATTATGAGGATTTACTTATTTTTTATTAATATATATATAATACTTTATTGTACACCACAAATTGAAAGCAAGCAAAGTCACAACTTACATCTAGTAAATGCACATAACATTGTGTGAAGCACAAATGGCGGTCTTATCGCTAATTCCAGACGGAGATTACCACCACCTACCATACGGAGGTTTTTTTTACTTACATTTCTCATCTGTACAGACCATGATGGTCTAGATCAGGGGTTCCCAAACTTTTCTTGATCAAGGACCACTTTTATATCATTCTTGGTAGCAGGGACCACTATGCATGTAGGTATATTAAAAATTAACTGTGATAATTAAACAGAACCTTCGCCTCACCATCCCCAGTCATAAAATTAAAATGTTCGCGGACCACTTTTAGGCTTCTGCGGACCACTGGTGGTCCGCGGACCACCGGTTGGGAACCACTGGTCTAGATGAATTCCAAGATCTTTGACTGTACTGTAATATGGGATAACAGTCTGATTGTATGTTATCGATAGCAGATATTCACAGTCAACCCGTGCAATCATGCTAGGGCTACCTATTAGTATTGCTTGCGATTTTATGGGGTTAATTTACAGGCCATAAAACTCACTCCAGTCTGCAATTGAAAGGAGGATATTGTTAATAATATTAATTGAGTTAACCAAATTATCTAGTGAAGAATGAGAGGCCGGTCGTGGCGCAGCGGCACGAGGTGTGACTGCAAAACCGATTGGTTGTGGGTTCGATCCCCACTCGAGGAGATGAAATATTTACTTAAAATTTATATTTCCATTTCTTCGCTCTGGTGTCGAGGTTAAGCGCGGCGTTGAGTTCTGCCACTCAACACGCAATGCCTCCAGAATTCGGCAGAAAGTGGGGAACGGAGTGTCTTAACACTAGGTTCCCTCTGCCTACCCTGCTGTGTGCGGGATACAGCGTGAAGCTAATAATCTAGGGAAGAATGGCTATAAATTTGGATATCAACCGCATACATGTGATAGGGACACGAAATACTTTTAGCAATAGAATTAATGAAACAAGGGTACCCCAGCCTGGACAACACACCGTGAAGAGACCTTCTCCTCAATGCGAATGACGGCCATTAAGATAACTTTGAAATCAGTCAATCACAGACGGAGATATATTAATAGAACGCAACATACTCAACAATATGTCGTAATCGACGTTGTTAAAAGCATTGCTAAAGTCAAGAAGAACGAGAATTGTGAGCTGCTTTCTATCCATAGCTCATCGAATGTGATCTGTAAATTTGATTAGCGCAGATGTGGTACTATGTCCTGGACAACCTGATGTCCTGGAAAATCTGATTGGAAAGGACTTAGGATGGAATGGTTGTTTATGAATGCACTTAGTTGTGTGTGGATAAGTTTTCCAAGGACTTTGGAAAGGAACGGTAGAATAGAAATAGGGCGGAAATCAGCATTATGTTTAGGATTACATTTTTTTGGAAGAGGAATTATTTGTGCACATTTCCATGCTTCTGGAAATTCATAAACAGTGGTAGAATAGTTAAGGATATGGGTCAAGACAGGAGTAACAGCATCTAGGATAGGGAGGATCATTTTGCGACTAATATAATCAGATATAGTGACCTTAGGATAAGTACCTTTATTATACTTAAAACTTTCTGGCTCTGCTTTTGTAATTACTTATGTAACGCTCAACGTATGCCTCGTGAACTGTATCTTTTTTAAATTTGATTAGTTTTACGATGTATCTTGCATATAACAGGGTAGGCAGAAGGAACCTAATATTACTTCGTTCTCCGTTTTGCGCCCGAATTTAAGACACGGATCACTTTCTGTTCTATAGCAGCACGATGACCTATATTATATACAAAGGTTAGATAAAGATAGTAGCTGCTAGATAAACGGAGATTTGATTAAAAATATTGTATATTTTTTTAATGTTGTTCTTATTTATACGTAAGTTCATGAAATTTTACCAGGAACCAAATCTCTATAAAAGATGATAATAGAAATTATGATATGACACTAGTTTCCCTACTTTTCTGTGAAATACAAAAGGCATATATTTTTTATTTTTAGCGTGGGGTTCTCGTCAGTCGGACATATATGCAATACAAGCAGCACCAGCTAAAGAAGAAGTAAGCTTTTTATTAATAAAATTGTACAAATTTCTTCAATATATAAAATCGCTCTGTGACTATAATAATAACATAATTAATAAAGATATCATTACAAAAATAACTAATTTGGGCCAGGTTCTCTAATTATATCATTCTGCCATATTTTGTGTGATCTTCCTATATGTCACTTTTTGGTTAATATATTGTTTTACACTAGTTACCAGAGCGAAGAAATTTAAATTTTAAATATTTGATTCCACCGATGGGATCGACTCCACAACTCGTGTTTCTACACTACAACGGCATTTTTTTATTATTTAGATGTTTAGATAGTGAGGCGTCTGTGCCAGAGGGACTATTCCTCCTCGGTTAAACCATAATAAGCATATATTAAAACATTATAATCCTAAAGTCTTATATATTATAGAATATTTAAAATTGATAACAGTACTATAATTCAATCGTTCTTATCAGCAGACATTACGGTACAGTCTTATTGTATATAATATTGTTAGAAATGGATAATATTTATGTAAATATTTTAGTACGAATCTATTTAGTGTATACGCATATGTATATGTACATATACTAAATACATTAGCATCAGTACCTACACATATTTAATTAACTAAATTGATTGGAAATTATGTATCTACAAAAGTCATAGTTTTAAGAGAGCTTATTTTTTTAATTACTTTTATAATATATTTTGTGCAACAATTTAATTAATAATTAATTTAATTATTTAACTATGCAATAATTTTATTACTTTAATTTCCTCCCTCGCTCGCGTTATTATAGTAATAAGACATGTGAAAATTTGCCGGAAAGTTGGGAATGGAGCGTTTTTAGGTTATTTTACATTAGGTTCCTTCTGTCCACGTGTGAGGAGTACATCTTGAAGCTAAAAAAAGTACATAAAAATATTTCAGATCAAACCAGTGCCAATATGGCTATGCGTCTTCCTAGTAGCGTCGTATATTGTGGCGGGGACGTTTCTATTCAAGCAATGGGAAGGCTGGGCCTATTTAGATGCGGCTTACTTCTGTTTTATAACGCTGACGACAATAGGATTTGGTGATTTTGTACCAGCTCAGGTAAGACTACTTATTTTTAAGGTAAATTTCTTTAATATTTCATTTCCTATAAGATTCTTGAAGGTTATATTTTTAATCACTTTAGAGACGGGATCTGATCTCTACTTTTGATTGTATAAACAGACACTATAATTATTTGAAGTATAATAATGACTTCAATTTCAACTTTTAGATCCATATTCATTAAATGTTCTCTGTCTGTCTATATTCAAAATGCCTGTATTCTATATTCAAAATCTATGTAACCTGTGTAGATGGTGTTAGGTTCCGCCAGTCTACACGCATGTTCATACATATTTGCTAGGTTCTCACTCTCTTCCCCGGAATATCCTGTCTGAGTGATGTATAAGTATGAAAACAAAATTTTCTGAATGTAGCTAGAGAAAACCTAATGCACAAAGTTGAAAATTGAATGTTAACTGACGGGACTTAACGCTGCACTCTGTTTGCCACCGTGTTTCTGCCACTCTGTTTCCCATCTGTGTCCACTGCTGTTGCGCTTACAGTCAGCCGCAGTCGCGCTGCGCCACGACGCGGCGGTCGTTACTTATAACTCTTGTAACAATTTTTCAACGTATATACCTATATACCTATATACCTGTCAGGTGCCTTTTCTCCTATTCCAGGGTCAATACGGAGAAGCAGCAGACGCTGTGCACTCCATAGCTCTCTGTTCTCTGTACTTGTTGTTCGGTATCGCGCTCCTCGCGATGTCCTTCAACCTCGTGCAGGAAGAGGTCCGGGCTAATGTCGCCGCCATCGCGACACGACTTGGAATAATAAAACCCAGGGATACTGATGAATATTAAAATATTATTTTAAATAGAAGCCGTTGTGGCACAGGTGTCTGATAGTTGTGGGTTAGATTTCTATTTGGTGGAAATGATTTATTATTATATTTTTAATATATTTTTATTTCTTCGCTCCGGTACCGAAGCAAAAAGCGCGGCTTTGCTAGGTTCCCTCTGCCTACTCTGCTACATATGGAATACAGTGTGAAGCTAAAAAATAATAATAATTGTACTTATATTGAGTGTATTTGTATAGTGTTTTTATGTTATTAAATATAATATTTTTAAATAAATCTGAGTGTGTATAGTAAACTTAAATTATTATAAACACCAAAAACCCTATTCACTGAAATTTGTAAAACCTGCATATTATTATGCGTAACTGAATCAATTTACATAGTGCATAGCATAGTTTTATATCGCATTTAATATATGTTTCATATTTAAAGTAATGAAAGGGTGACCATAATTAAATGAATTGATTCCATTTCATTATTTTAATGTATAAATTATTAATTTTATTTTTTTTATTTAAAATAAGAGCAATAGGGTGGTGTTGTTTATTTTACACACGTGGCTGTACGTCCAACGCTGAGTAGTATGTGGTAGGCACCGCATTAATTATTCATTTTCAATAAGTAAGAATAATATAATAATTTGTGTATCTAGGGTTTTATTTATCGAAATATATATAGACATCTAAAACTATAAAAATATAAATTAATTTTTCATAAAACCTGAAGATACTGATACAAATATTTTTTTTTCCATAAAACCTAAAACGTAATAACGTAATAATATCTATAAAAAAATATTAGTTTTGTGTTAATTGTAATTTTGTCATGTATGAACACGATGAGTGTGGTTTCGAATCAGTCGATATAATTTGTATTATATATTGATTTTCACTTGTAGCTTCACTCGTGAGGTCAAATGTAAATATGTAATTAAGAATCGTGTATGATTTTTTTACATTTTTAGGAATATTTATATATTAAATATAAATTTTATATACATTTAAAGGAATAATAATTCCACACGTAGGAAAGAAAAATACTTATTTAAAAAACTCGAACTCTCGACTCGAACCCGCTCGAACAGTGGAAATTTGTAAAAATCTCCATACGGAGATAAATAAGTTGTAATATAAATAAATTGTAACAAGCGTATAAAAATTTCGACGTAGCTTGCTGAGGACGTATGGAATAGTAGTCAGAGCGGCTGGTGGGTTTCCAGGAGGCACGGGTTCGAGTCCCGCTACGTTCAAATTTTTATACGTTTTCTAAATAAGTATAATTGTTCATGACATATAAGATTATTCTAAGTGCAAGAGGTAACTCTGCCCGCAGGTATAGTGGGTTACCTAACACTATTAACACTATTAACGTAATGTGATATATATAGCCTATAGCTTTTCTCTACCATCTAATAAAAAAAAATTCAATCCCAACCCGCAGTTCATGAGATTACCAAACCTTAAGAAAACCAAAACTTGGTTGAGCGTGCTAATTCGCACTTCAACTTAATAACAATAATATAAATTTAACATTGATTTATTATTTATTATTTCTATTGAGAATGTAATTGTAATGAGATATTCTTAACAATAATATAAATATTTTTGCATAGGTACATTATTGCATCGTTAATTCAATTCGTTATCAAGTCTGAGTAACAAATTAAATATTTATAATAGCATATTTTATAGTAAAACCGGTAAATATTAACGTATTAAATTGTATGTTAATTCATTGTCTGTATGTTAATCGTTTTTAAAGACGTTAATTCATTTTTAAAGACGTTTGTCATGACTGTCTCTACAGTTTTTTTTTATAATATTATAGTTTTTTTTTTGTTTTTATTTTTTTGTGTATATAACTGCATTTGACACAGGTCATCTTTGACATTCTTTTCTTTTTATTTAGTCGTGCAAAGACTGCAATAACGCCTTTTTTTGGTTGAGGGTTCTTCGTGATCATCTGTGGAAGCCTGTACAACAGATTTTAGAAGAATATTTTCAATGTTGCTTCGCACATGCCTTGGCAAAGTGGATGCTTCCAGTCTTTGCGTCATCCACGGTGCAGTCAGTTGAGTACTGAGTTTTTCAATCAACTGGTCACAGCCGCTGAACTATGGTACTTATAGCATAGACATCAATATGTTTACTTCGCAGGCGGCCTCTGCGACGTAGGTTATCTTTCTAGGGTTAAAAGATTGTCACGGGTGATACGACTAGACCTTGTATCAATTACCACGAACTACTTGTCTGGACCAGACGAGGGTGTAAAACATCAAACTAAGATCTCAAAATGTCTAACGACGAGAAGCTTGAGTCTGGTCAAAATGAAAAGCCGCCACAAATAGACTTAGATGAAATTCTAGTGAACGAAGTGGGCTCGTTCGGAAGATATCAAATTATTATGGTCCTCTTGGCTGCCTTCCCTGTAATATTTGCAGCTTTCGCTGCCGGTGAATATATCTTCACTACTGCTAGGATACCTACCAGGTATTTAATAATTTTTTTTTTAAAATTACAAATATAATTTGGTCATGGAGCACTTGGGTGTCTGGTAGTCAATGTCGGGCTTTGCCTCGTTACCAGAGCTAGGAAATGAAAATGTGAATTTAATTTAATTTCCCCGAGTGAGTGGAAATTGAACTCATAATCGTCGCTTTTACATTCGTACGACAAGACAATGGTTGTTGGTTGGTATTTAAAGTGATCATTTCTGCTGCTTTCTTAGACAAATTACGGCCATAGCATGGACAATGAGTATAGATAAGAAAAAGTCAAAATAATTTAGTACTATGTCAATAAAATAACGTGCATGTAAAATAAATATGTACACTAAATCAGAAGATCTGTTTCCAAAAATTAATCTATTCAAAATATTTTTCTGTCCCTGTATAGCTATTTAATCATATTCTTAATGAATATTATTTATTTTTTTAAAACGTCAACACGTTTATTTTTTTAAAGTAATTGTATTCAGAGACATTAATTAAGTTACATCAGCGCACAAACACATTCAGATCTTTTTGTTCGCATATTTCAATATGAAATTACTTATAACTGAAATATATATTTATAGTACATGTGTATACACATATATAATATCATGACTTGCAACCATGCTGCTGAAGATGCATGCTGCGGAAGATAACACACGTGGTCATCATACGGAAACCAGGAAAGGGCTATACCCACCCAAAGTCATACCGACTGATCCTCTCAGTGCTTGGAAAACTTGTAGAAAAACTTTTAGTCGGCCGTCTTCAATGGCACTTACTCCCCAAACTAAACAAAATGCAATACGGCTTTGTACCACAACGCGGTACTGAAGATGCCTTAAGCGACCTTATAGACCAAATTCAAAATAACATACTAGAAAAGAAGTCAGTTTTAATGGTCTCCTTGGATATTGAGGGAGCGTTTGATAATGCTTGGTGGCCAGCACTTAAATATCATCTTGCCATCAAAAAGTGCCCAAGAAATCTCTTCAAATTGGTCAACTCATATCTTCGGGACCGTAAAATCAAACTAAACTATGCAAGAAAAGAGTCGCAGAAAGATACGACCAAAGGTTATGTTCAGGGCCCAATAGCTGGACCAACGTTTTGGAATGTCATCTTAGACTCACTTCTACACCAGCTAAATGAAGAGGGAGTGTACTGCCAGGCGTTTGCAGACGACGTGGTACTCATTTTCGCGAGCCATAACATAGGAAATTTAGAGCAACAAGCAAAATAAAGCGCTCAGAACGGCAATGCTATGGGGGAATCACAACAAACTAAGTTTCACACCGCACAAAACCAATGCGATGATACTAACTAAGAAACTTAAATACGATTCCCCAATCATACAAATGGCAGGTATAGAAATCCAACTGGTCAAGGAGATAAAACTTCTTGGAGTAATAATTGACAGGAATATGTCCTTTAAATCCCACGTCACTGCACAATGCAGAAAAGCTATCTACAAGAGATTGGCGTGCACCGCAAGAGTTACATGGGGCCTGAACTCGGAAATAATTAGAACCATCTACGTTGCGGTAATTAAACCTATAATTACCTACGGCGCGAGCACCTGGTTCAAAGTCACTGAAATGCGCATGATTCAAAAACAGCTAAACATGCTGCAAAGAGGCTTCGCACAGAAGATATGTAGATCTTACCGCACCGTTTCTCACACTTCGGCTCTCATCCTGTCGGGGTTGCCCCCTTTAGACATCAGAATACAGGAGCAAGCCCTCATTCATCGTATGAAAATAGGTAAGATCTCCCACTACTTACCTCCAAACACAAGTCTAGAAGCAAATGAGGATCCAACCAAACTGGAACATCCAGCCCTCACGCGAGCTTTAGACTACGACCATCTAGATGACACCAACCCTGAACCTCTGGACATCCTTCAGAGACTTGGACCCACTATCTTCACGGATGGCAGCAAGATAAACGAAAAGGTGGGTGCTGCACTTACTTGGTGGGAACAAGGGAAGGAGAAGATGAACCTTGTCTTTACATTACATCCCTCATGCACGGTCTTTCAAGCCGAACTTTATGCCATCTACATGGCAACCCAGGGCAACCCTACACAATTACTAATACTTGTGATCCTCTGGTAACTATACTAAGTGATTCAAGAGCCTCACTAGACTTACTAAGGAACCCTAGATCCACTCATCCCTTAGCAAACGCAATACAAAGGAACATCCAGCGCATAAGGGAACAGGGAAGAGAGGTAAAATTGACATGGCTTCGTGCACACATAGGAACAGATGGAAATGAAAGAGCAGACGAACTTGCCAAAATCGCCGCATTGTCAGCGAACCCTCACAGCTATATCAAAGCATCACTGGCCTACGTCAAGACCAAAATTCGAGAGGAATCCGTCCAGAGATGGCAGGACCAAGGAATTTCTTCCCGATGTAATAGCCGCGTTCAAGATTACCAGAACCGTCAAGTGGAGCCCTATACTTGTGCCTATATTGACTGGGCATGGAGGTTTTTGCTAGCTATCTTCATCGATTTAAGCTGAAAGAAAGCCCAGGATGCGAATGCGATCCTAGCATCGAAGAAACGGTGTGGCATATAATCTTGGACTGCTCACGGTTTTCTTTAGCTCGTATGAACCTAGAAACTTTAATGAACACCAAGCTAGAAAGACCAGGCTTAGCTTCTCTCATAGCTGACAACCAGAGGCGCCCAAGTTTCTTAAAGTTCTTAGAGGACATCATTCAGATAGTCATGGCTAGAAACAGCAGTAAGATAGCAGCAAAAAGCATAACTAGGAAAGTCAAGCACCCTTCTACACTCGTTCAAAATCTTACAACTGGACAATCAACAGATCAACCAACAACAATCCAACGTTTTCTGTGTAATGGACATATCAGTCCTCCGGGTTTAAAACTGAGACTCGTGGCCTTGTTTATGGATGAAGGAGAGGAGAAACTGGGTTTCAGCTTTTGTGTCGTAGGGCCAAAGAAATCCATTTACATATCACCTGGTCTAGCTGCCCTTACCAAGGGCTGTACCAGCAAGACCATCATGAGGAAATCGGACTACGAAAGCATGCCTATCATCAGGTTAGGGAACTGGGAATGTCGAACTAAAAACAAAGACTATCGCACTATTTGACGGAGTATTCCCTTTCGACAAGGTGTGCAGGGTGCTCGACCATCTGGGCACAGTGAACACAGATCCCGGACACTAAGCGTTGACGTAATGAAAGCAGATCTTGAAAATGGTGCCGTCACAGACCTACTGGGATGTATTCCAGCCTTAGTAAAGTACAACATAGTTGTGTACGAAGATCGAGGACAAGATTTAGCTTTCTTAAGAGCAAAGAAAAAAGACAAACGATGCCACGCAACACATGCAAAACGCATTCCTAGAGTACACAGCAATTGTAAGGGAAACCATCAAAGTCAACCTTGCAACCTGCGAGAAAATTAGGACGACCTTTGAACTCGGAAACGAAGGTCTGCTTAGAGTGTTACTCGAAGAGGAGAAAGCCGCCGTATATGACAAAAATAAATTGGAATACTTAAGGGGAAACCCACCTAAATTCCCCCATATGCCGGCTTACAGCGGTAAAGATGGCTTTGTATACAAGGATGACAGGTCAACAGTAGAAAATTCCCTACCCAGGTACACAACATCTTCGGACGACCCAATCCTCGTCATAGCTCGATGCACGGAGGTAGCGCTGGAACAAAGGATACTAAACACAGCGCTTACCATTCAAGCTTCAAAAAATCCAACCAGCATCTGGGAGCATTGGGAGCCACCTGACATACAATGGGTGAATGGCATTCCTGGCTGCGGTAAGTCCACCTGGGTCCTTTTTTCACTATTTTCATCCCCGATAGAGATCTGGTAGCAACTACAACTACTGAGGTAGCCGAGGACCTCAGGAGTAAGATTCCTTTTAGTTGCACCAGAGACGCATAAATCGTCGTCGTCGTCGCCTTAACAAGGCATACAAAAGGATGCATCTACTACACTGACGCCGAAGAAGACACTATCGGCAGGTTTATTCACCGGGCAAATGAAGGTTCCGTGACTGATATAGTGGAACACAACATTAAAATGGCTATTTCCTATAGAGATGAGGAGGCAATAGATATATTACGAAAACAACTAAATGCGCCGCAATCAACATAATCAACGGCCAAAAACTCGGATTTGACAAAAGGAACTCGGATTTGACAAAAGCAGACCATTCAAGATATTAACGTCCACTTCACATTTTAAAAAGAAATAATATTTTTAATAATCACTTAAGAACAAAAAAGGCACGGACAACAAAAATCTGTGGCGCATAACAATTCAACTATAAAAACCTAATAATGCTGCTGTTCATCTTATGGCCCCAGAAATTATTTATGTTATTAAATTTAAAATATAATATGTAAAAATATTGTTATTAACTAGCTGATTCAAAGATAACAGGGCTTAGATACATATGTTGTGCTTAAAATTAAGCAATTAATATTTATAAATTTTGCTCTTAATTTTCATTATCTAGATCTTTACAGTCGCTTAGTTATTGTAGTGAAAACAAGATATAAGGTGGGCTGCATGGATGTGGGTTAGTATTCAAAGTAAGCGTTTCTGCAGTTTGTTAAAACAAATTACGACCAATGCATTGACAATGCGATATTAAGAAAACATCTACAGATTTGTTTTGATGACTAAATACATGTAGATGAATTAAATTATCTGCGATACGTTTGAGAAAAATGCAATTTAAAGCTTATTTTGCTTGCAAGCAAAAGTGTAGTTTTTTTAGTTAAAATGCAAAAATTAAATATTCTAAATAATAGCATATCTTTTTAATAATAATGAAAAACGGAAAAAAAATGATAATTTTCAAGACCACGTTTGGATTATCATTATCTTATAAATATTATTATTTGGTGTTAGTACAATCGTCGGGACAGTAATTGGTAATTTGGCTTTAGATAACAGTATCTTTATCGTATAAGAATTTATTATTATTTAACAAATTTATACGTACGTAAAAATTTTGTGTAGATCCTACTTCAGTCTAAAATTGAATAATATATTTCAACTATAGGATAAAGAATATTCACTTGCAATCTATGCTATTTCTGTCACACCTAGACAAAAAGTATTTAGATATTTTTCTAGAAATTGACTTACTAGAATATAAAAATGAACACTTTTAATAGTTGAATGAAGACAGACTCCGATATCATCTTAATCTGTCCAATAATTTAGGCTGCAAATTTCAGAATATGCTCAACATTTATTAACACATCACGAACTTATTATTTACATTAAGAACTTTTATTCATTATAATTTTCTAATTACATATAACTCTAATCTAAATCTAAATGTTTCAGATGTTTAATACCACAATGTGACGGCCCTAATCCTGAATTTGCCCCAAGTTGGGTCCTAAATGCGATTCCACAAACCAGTGGAAACAATTTTGAAGCTTGTGAGAAATACCAAAATAGTTCTCAAATAGTTCCCAATCCCAGTGATGTATGTCCAGCGGCATGGTTCGATCGCTCCCAGACAGTGCCTTGCCATAGTTATGTGTATGAAAATACTAATAGTGTTGTGTATGATGTAAGTTGATACGTAAATCATATGTGTAATTATAAAAAAAAACTATAGTAAAAAGTTGCCAATTCTTTGTAACCTTATGAATTATCTTGGAAGGTAAACATATTTATTATTTCGCTTTGACTATTATAGCGAGTAAGTCAAAATAATTTGATTATATTCTCCAGAAACGAAATGGTAACTGTGGACCTGAAAACCTACTGAGCCGATTTTGATGAAATTTAAACATTTCTCCAAATTGGAATATATCTATTTATGAGCTTAATAAAAAAAAATCTTAGTAATTTGAATAAAATCTTTCTTACGTTGGCCATTACGTATATATATATATATATATATATATATATATATATATATATATATATATATATACAGGGT